>JAYMFT010018324.1:0-31319 GCA_038088735.1 Panulirus argus
GCATTATAACGTAAGGGAACTGTTGGGGGCAGGACTAAAAAAAGGGTAAACAAACAAAGTATGAAATTAAAAGAGACAAAAAATTCTTATTTCATTTTTCATTGAAATAGAGAGAGAGAGAGAGAGAGAGAGAGAGAGAGAGAGAGGTAGTTAGATTAGATACATACGTGTAGATAAAAATAAAAATAGATATGTAGATAGATGACAGATACAAAGATAGGTAGACAGGCAGGAAGGTACAGAGACAGACAGACAGTTAGTTAGTTAGACAGATATAAAAAAATCCAAGATTATTTTTATCGGATTTTTGCAGCAAGGAAACATGTCAGGGACAACGTTGACTTTCATTTCCTTCTAACAGGCATTTTCCTACGCCTTTATTTCCTGCGCGAAAATATTCACATTCAAAGCCATTCACTGTCTCCCGATCTCATTCCTTTGTATTTACCGGAGCTGAATTTCATCACCGTGTATCACAGACCAGCTTTGGAACGTGTCTAGGTTCCCTTGTAAATTGCAGCATTCACCGCAAACACGTTTAGGTTTGAGCCATATCCATTATGGCACGTCATTTACACAGCTCAAGAACAGCGGTGGTTCCATAGCTGCTGACTCCTGCGGTACGCCAGTGGTGAACTCAATCCATTTCGCGAACGCTCTTCAAACACGAACCCTTTGTTCCCTTTCCACTATGGTAATTTCCTATCCATCGATAGAGTTTCCTTTTCATTCATGCCTTCCCTTTGATCCACAGAGGCCATCACTCTCTCCTTTGCCCAGCACCGATCTGTTCTCAACCCGTAACGTGGCTATCATGAGGCTAACCCAGCCCCAACTTCCAGTGTCATCAACGAAACGCTGAACCACCCCCAGCAGCCTGCAGTGTCAATATCCAGAAATCGGACTGCCCCATCCAGCCCTGTCATTTTTCATGCTCTGTCCCCCAACACTATTTTCACTATATGTCCAAAACTCCCCCTTTTCGTTATTGATAACCATCTGCATCTCCCTCGTGGGTGATAAATTATATCTATTAAACGAGTCACATTTATGCAAATACCATAAACCTCGGTACCCCTATGGCTACACGGACGTGTGAGAGCGCGGAAACAGGAAACAATATCATGTATGACCCACGCCAGGTAGGCATAAAGAGACACCATAGAGGGTCTGCAGGTGTTAACATGTCGCACAAAATTCAAATTTTCTCCCACAGACGATACTGCAGGAATAAGATATTACGTCGGTGCTGACTGCTACTGAAAGTAACGCAGCCTTGGGACTACAGGAGCTCCTGGAAAGGGATTATGAAGTAACACCTAAACCCATTCAAGAAAGGGGTCAAGATGCCTATGATCATACACTTCTTTTAAATCTCTCTCTATACAACTGTGTCTGTTATATACTTGCGTTTGTTATAAGAAACAAATGCTCTTACAGCAACATTTACTCCTCTTTCTAGGCAAGTTTTCTTTAGTTCTTTGAAACTCTCATAAAAAAGGTTTTTACTGGCTGCCACTGTTCTTTCAGAATGAACCACTTTGCAGAATACTTTTTGTTTGAGATGCCTCAATAATACATACGAAGAGTGACTGATTTTGTATACCTTTAAGAACAATGACGACACACCTGGTTTCTACATGTGCAGGTGAAAATGAAAAATAATGAACATACGAGTTGAAATTTGTTTCGTGGAGTCCCTCTGGTTATCTTTTAAAACAGACCCGTCTCATTTAGGTTGATAATCTACTTTGGGTGGACCCCCAAGCACCCTCAACTAAGTCTCCTAAGTGGGTCATGAAGCCCTTAGCTGCTTGCTGATCCGTGGTGGCGAAATGCTTAGCCCCTGAACGTCCTGAAGTGAAGCCCATGTAGCCTCTTAATTAAACCTCCTCAACCATCCCTCAGACGCAACGAAGTCCTCACCTCCACCCCGCTATCTCCTGGGCAGGGAGCAATATGTTTTCTCCGCCTCCTCCTCCTCTTCCCTGATTAGCAGGACTTGACAGGTTAATATTTCGACGCCTTAAGATCCTTCTGCATAGGATAAAAGAGGTTGGTACATCATCTTCTCCTCCTCCTCCTCAAGCTCTGATACCTTCATATTCTTCTGACTTGCACCCACGGCGGCATGGTTAACTGTGCTCCTTATCTGGTCCTCCTTCTTCTTTTTCTTCTTCTCCTTCTTGCACCTCTCCTCTGGCATATCCTACACCTCTCCTCTGGCGTATCCTACAACCTCATATGCCGAGCCGCACTCGCGAATGACTAGCCCATTTCTCAGGGGGTCCGAAAATGATATCTCATTCCACACTTTTCTTCTTTATTTCCTTGCTTTACCAGCAAGTGCTGTTATGTTCTCGGCCAACCTTGGTGGTTTTATGCTACGTCTGAGGTACAGTACTGCTAGCTTAAGTACAGTGTACACATCATGGAAAAACGTTTGTCCCTCTGGACTGTGATTCTTGTTGCTATAGTCATTCTGTGAGGACACTAGAGCCTGGAACCGGAAGGAACTGTTGATTGTATTTTATAATGTTATAAACACGTGTTGTTTGTGCACAGAGCATAGGCTAAGGTGAGTTTGTATGTGTGTGCGTGTGTGTGTGCGTGTGTCTATATCAGTGCTATATATTCATCACAAGTATTTCTCACAAGCCTTGATATATTGCAGACACAGAAACTAACTGTCCTTTGATGTTGATTTTTTTTTACTTCGTAATTTCGCGTTTTATGGATTTAAGTTCTGTTTTATTCATCAGATGAATATATCTTGAAAATCAAGAGAGCAATGGATTAATTAGAAATACCTTGATGCGTGATTTATTATGGATGTGAAACAGAGTATTTTGATATTTCGCAGTAATTAAAAAGTCATTTAAAATTTCGTCCAACTAACGCAAAATCTATATGAAGATAATTTATATATATCAACAACTCATTAATCAGGGCAGGTATCTGCTATACACCTCATCATAAATCAGAATCATTAACGAGCTGAATATTCCTTTCGTGAAAATAAAACCTTTCCTTATGGAATATTTTTCCCAGTTTGGAAATGAGATTAACACTCTTATGACTCCTGAAAACATGAGTGCAGTCAGAATTCCTTCACCTCCAAACAATACCACACACGCATAATTTGGGAGTAGCCATGTGACATATGACAGCATAATGTCAAAACTGGGTGTGGACGAAGATTCAGGCAGACTTTGGGGGGGAATATTATTGTGGTGGGTGAATATTCGAACGAGTTTAAGTGGCGCAAAAAGTTGTCAAAATGATTCGTAGGTAAAGAGCGTCTGTAATATATTCATGAACTTTTCATATGTACGTAATTCCCTTCGATTGGGAATACCGCTGTCAAAAGCACTGGGATTTGTTGATACCGGATTAAATGAGAGGCATGCAGCATAAAAGCACAGATATTAAAAACTGAAAACCCTAATTGTTATTTATTGATCCTTATGTCCGACTGTGCAATACGGCATTCACTGAGAACCATTATGACGTGCATGTACACAGTGCACTACAAAATTCTCTCTAAAGAAAGTCAGGCGTTTATTTTTTTTCTGCCTCGTCTGTAGATAATAGGACATGGATGAGAGACGAGAGGAGTGTGAGTAATGAGTCCCTCTCTCATTCAGATTGGGAATACGTCTTTAGTTTACGAAGAAATGCTGTCTTATATCATGAACCACTCGATCTTCACATTTGGGAATCATCATCGAGAAATTCCAAGCGAAAACGTTTGGATCGGAGAAAAAAAGAAAATGGGCAGCCTTGGTATTCATTGGATTCTGTTTTCTTTGATAAAAAACGTATTACTGAGGAGCTTTGTAGTGCTGTTCAGATCTGGAAAAGAAAAACTGAATTATTTCCTGTGTTTTTATAGTTTTGATTTTTTTCTATACATCCCAAGTGGTGTGTCAGGGGAACACGCGTGTCCCTCCGGTATTCTGAGCAAAATAGCATCACGGTCATGTATTTTCCTCCCTCCCTCATAGCTCTATCCTCACTCGACTCAATGTAGCCTCAAGCAAGCCCAAGCATCACTCACAATGGCGTTCTTCCCATCTCAAGTTTCGCTCTGTTGAGAACATCTGTCCATACCATATTACTAAGCATCTCTTTAAACCTACTACGGACCATTGTGAGGCTCTTCTTTCTCATCCAATTGTTCATTTCTTATGATCGAGCAGTCATTTGACCTGATTTTTCGTACTCCGTTCTTGATTTGGTCAGTAGTTCCACCAATACTTCAATGCTCCTTTCACGCAGCAGAGAGCCCTCAATGCAGTACTTCCTCACCAGTCTCGCTCTTTTCAGTCATCCCTCTTCGCCTCTCATCACTTTTGAATCGCTCATTTTACCTCTCGAGAGCCGTTCTGCTCTCAAAAGGATTCTTTTCTCTTCACAGAAGTTTTTCTTTATTCAGCTTTTTTCCATAGATATGATTTATCTGCTAATTGTCCTCTTCCTCACCCCAACCTCCCTTACTATTTACTCCCTTGGCTTCCAATTACGGTATTTTCATTAAGCTGTCGGGCAGCTCAAGTTTCTCTCATTTTCTTTGCCTGAGGACTACAGCGGCTCGTTTCTCGAGGTTTAATTCTCCCTGGAAACCAATAAACCAGTTCCCTCCATCTACCCTCCCTCTTATGGTTAAGGGTTTTTGAACCATCGCTACTGCTTATGACTGTTGTCTCTATCAGACAAATATCCCAAAACTATTCTTCAATACACATATTGCTTTTTAGAGCATTCATGATTATACTAACTAAACGGGGCTCTCTGCCGTCTGTCCTTCCCATCGGACTGCCAAATGCACAACAGAACGCGACGAATGTTCATCTCATCCTCTTTCTCTTTCCACTTCTCCAGAGACACACCACTCATTTTCCCCTCTCCTTGTACCAGCTTCCGACCACGTCCTGGGGTGGTGGGTGTCTTCCTCTGCCATCCCCCCCCCCACACACACACAAAAGGAGGAGCAAAAAAATGCAACTTATATCACCAGGATGAATCTAAACCACTTCTCCCCTTCCCCGCGTTGTTTACCTTACGAGTGTGAGCTTCGCGCCGTTGCATTACCACCCTCACTCTATCTCTCTCTCTCTATCTCTCTCTCTACCACCGGGCTTCTCTCTATCCGATTCCACACCTCAGCGGCAAAGCCTAGAGAGTGTGCTCTGCCCATCCCACATACGACACGTCTCAGAAGATTCCATCACGAGAGACGGGTAAATACGCGAGGCAAACTTTCTTTTTCACCGTCCATAGCACTATGTTCTCTCCCTCGTGTGTGTGTGTGATACGTACATACATACACACATAGATACACACACACACACACACACACACATATATATATATATATAAACGTTTCACGTATATGGTGGAGGTGTTAATGTGTTGACGTTGTTATGGAGAACTGCCAGCATCAAACTGTCGTCTAAGAATGGGGCGCACACCGTCAAGAAATAAGGCTCCCTGGCAGGATGAACTGACGCGGGTTATGGGGAGACATATATAGCACATCACCGGTACCATAATAATGTCACCTGGATAGCAGGGACGCTAACAGTGCCATGTCGTCGTGTGCGTAAATGACACTACTGATAAGAACAGGCTGACGTTGTTGCTAAGGGGAGACACACGAGGAGTGAGCGTCCAGACTACAGACGGCGTGGGCAAGCGACGCCATCAGCTCCAGCCTGGCTTGTGTGTGTGTGTGTGTGTGTGTGTGGGCAAAGAGACGCGCCACCCGAACCACCAAGCCGCCCGCCGTGTGAGCAAGCGATATCGCCAAAGCAACGCAGGTCCAGAAGATTAGCAAACTTCCAGCCCAACAATCCCAGCAGAGTAGAGAAACAAGTTGTCCACTTCCAACTTTACCAACAGTTCATAAAATAGCACCAACCACCACCACTGCCACCGCTCGCTCCCGGTGACAGTGGCATCCCGTAGATATTTTGGTTTCGAAATGTTAGGGACACGTCTCTCCTGAAGGTGGAATACGGGGAAGATCAATCAGTTCAGCTCTGTTATCAAAAGACAAACGAAATCCGTGGACGAAATGTCACGAGGAGAAAGAAATTTCATGGAAGGTTTGAAACGGAATTTCACCCAGTACATGTTGTTGCCCCAGATGATTCCCTTTCGTCCGCGAGATTAGAATGACATCGGCCGTCCTTATTTTGCTTTGGAATGTGTGGCTTTATCCAAGGGCCTTTTCGAGGGAATATTCCCCCTTGGTTGGTGTTCTAATCTCTCTAGATCTTACACGACTAATCCGCGTCGGGTGTTTCGCTGTGGCTGTGAGAGGAAGGAACTCCTTTTTCAGAAAGTTGTCTTGTGCTGCTCCCTCGAATGATGCATCGTATTTTCATCTTTCTGAAATGCCTTGTCTTAAAGTCGTTACACGTTAGGGAGTCATACAAGGCTGATGCCCAACCCTCTCTGTTCCTTTGGTCGTAATTGTATACTGAACACAGGAATTACTTCAAGAATCTCGACGGTTAGATTTCATTTTCCATTCATTTTCGTTATAACCTCCCAGTAACGATGGTTCCCTTGATGCTGAAACGTGTCGACTGGGTGCTTCTTGCGTACCCAAGTACGATTCGGGTTCTGGCTTAAGTACCAATAGCTTTTGATTGGTTTTAGCCTCGACGGCAAGCACACACACACACAACATGTAGATGAATCAGAGGACGGGTGGTGGTGGCCATCTCTCCTGATGAAGGACACCCCTCTTCTACTGGTGTGTGTGTGTGTGTGTGTGTGTGTGTGTGCTGAGAAGACATAGGAAGATTTCTGGCGAACGTTGTTGGCCCAATAAAATGTTATATCTTATACTCGGATGCTTTCTACTGATCGGAGGTCTTTGCACACTTGAATGCAAACATGGATCGTTATCCTTAACCACATCAATATTTACGAGGTGAATCCAGCAGTCACTGACGTAATATGCTTTTGAGATGTCCAGTGTAGAACTACAGGATATCAAGTTCTTGGGTATCAGTCCGTCTAATACAGAGGAGTTATTCGGTTCTTCATTGTCTTTTTACAACATACATTGAGGAATCAATCGTCTGGTAGGATATTACTTAGTGTGAAACTGTCTTTTGGAGTCCTTGTTATTTACCGGTGGAGATGATGGCTATGTGGGGCAACATAACACGCGTCACCCTGAACCCTCTGTTCATGATTTGAAACAAATGTTGAGGATGTTACGGCAATGTGACTATTTTCTGTAATGTTCCATTGTCCTGATGATCCACTTCCGGAGGCTGCTTAAGGTTGTTATAGAGAGTATTGAAGATGAGGGGAGCTGGTCTTAACGCTGATGCCAGTGGCCATGTTTTTAAGTGAAAGGAGTTGATAGCTATAGAGATCTTGCCTCGCTTCTCGAGGTCGCTATAGAACGGAGCGCACGGAGCAGATGAGGCAGTAACTGGAGGACGGAGATTACGTACTGCCGAAGAACCGAGTGTCGATAAAGCTTATGATCCTTGCATAAGCCAAGGGAGATCCATACTTATTTTAGAGGGTTGGCTAAGAACCAGGATAATGTTTAGCCTCACGGATCCATCAAGGGACGAACGAAAGCGATGGTTGTGGCTGCTATGGCGACGCGAACGTATATACGTACATTCCCTTTAGTTTCCGCGCCGTTCCGTTCCCGTTTAGCGCTTTATTCCCACGGATACCAAACAATACGCTCCAGAATGACGTATTGTGGAGTCGATAAAAGGCTTATGTGTTTTCACGATTGCTTGGTCACAGGTGTAGACCCGACGCGGGGAAATGGGATACAAAAAGCGCAAAAAAGAAAAATATTGTGCGCTGTGATCCCATTGGGTAGGTACTGGCAGCAGTGGTGGGTACTGGTCAACCATACTGGGTAGACGAGGTAGGCTAGAGAGCGTTTTACTTGTGTGCAGGAACGACTGCGTGTGATAGCAAAATGCGACTGTCTTCGGAGGATAGTGGTGTTGTTTTCGTTGAGATAAACCACACATAGGACCATCCCTAGCACATGGGTATCATCAGATTATGACGCTCAGGATGAGTTGATAAGACGGTTTGGCATTACCTCAGTCGCCGGAGTCGGGCGGATGATAACAGCGTATCATAGATAATTGGGGGGTAATCTTGGCAAACAGACGGTTGAGTGTCTTGCACGAGTTGGCTGCAATCAACTCTGAACTCCCAGAGGTTCTTCAACGTTAGAGGCTGCACGGACACAGCTGCTCCCCTTGTGATAGAGCAACACTTGTGCTCCCAACCCATCAAATTCGCTGCAATGACGACGAACCCTACAGTCCTGTGACACGGCGTATCTCTAGCCAGCACCAATGTGCCCGAGCCTCTGTGACGGGTTACGGGCACCGGCCCGGAGCGACCCGACTGTCGTAACGAGCTCATCAATGTCGTTAGTGAGTCAGGGAGTGACATCTGATGAGAGTGGCGATGGGAGGCTGTGCCAGCGGAGGGAATTCAGTGTGCTGATGAGGCCTGATGACAGGGAAAGGCGTACGGGTCCCTCCCTGCATATAGAAAATGGCTTCAAATATATTTTCTTGCCTGACGACTTTGTCTGTGGCCTCGTGAATAGAACAGCCATTGAGATTTATGAATCTTAAAAACCGCTGTTCCCTATTTTCTGCCACGCCTTGGACGACAGTGGCCGCTACGTAAACACATCACCGGTGATCTACGAGTGTAAAGAAAGTATACAATACATGGGAATTCAAACAGCAATAGATAGTTGGTTCCTTTCGAGGCTGTTTGCAACAGCAGAGGATGTCAGAAACACATAGGTCAGTGTGGTAAAGATCAGAAAGGCATACAGATGTTTAGGAAAAAATACAAAACTGTTCTTGTAACTAAAGGAGGGATCCTTCCATTCCTATCAACACTTTTGGCCTCAAACAGATGGCTGGATTGCAAATACTATTCCACTCTTTATTATCATTACTACTTATTATTTTTCGTTTATTTACAGTTAAATAACTACTGAACGACTGAGAGGCATCATCAAGACTTTACAGTACGTTGAGGGGGAGTAGTCCTCCGCCGTGTCACAAGTTAAAGGTGAGGGGAAGGAGGAAGATAGAGGAGGTCAGAAGGCTGACCCAGGTTCTTGCAGAACGGCCACATTGCAACGTGCAATTACCCATCTGTAATGACCTATTACTGCAGTGAAAGGAGAGATGACAACACCAGCGAGGCCCAGTGTCTTGAAGCATTATCAACTATTAAAAAAACATTCTATATTCTTGTATGCTGTCAACATTCGCAGTTTCCTCGCTCGGCTTGTGTGTGTGTGTGTGTGTGTGTGAATGTGTGCTCATGTATTTATGCGTATGTCTGCGCGACTGTGTGGCTATGATTACTAATTCAAACACATGAGGAGGGGAGCTTTACACTAGCATGGCTCACCCCCTCATACAAAAAATGATATCATCATAGAAGTCTCTTCATTTTTCTGCCCCGTCCGCATTCACTCCATATGCAGTTGGTTTCTTCCATACATCCACAATTCTCGGGCTTTTTAAAAAAAAACGTTTTCACTCGTCCCATCTGACAGTACTTCTGCCCTTCTGTGTCCTCAAGCTCTGGTGGTTCCCCTTGGATCTGAGAGAAGAGGTTGATGTTAACATATTCGTGACGCCCTGAGACTTGTTCAAAAGTGGCTCTCGTGTGTTCTCCCACATCCTCTTTATCTCCAGTGTGCAGAGAGAGATTGTGAGGGAGTGAGGAACTTCCTTCACTCAACTCTACCCACTTAATTCTAGGAACGGTGTCATTTGAGTTCCGTTGGATGTTATCGGTTCAGTAATTTGTTCTCAGCAGACGACACCGATCTGTAGATGCAGGTACATTCTAGCGTAGACTGAACACACACATACGCACACACATGGCCGTCGACCAGGGCATGTTACAAGGTCTGGTCAGACGATGATGAGGGAGGTTCCGAATGAGGCGAGAAGCATCATGGGTGAGCGGATAATGGGAGCAGTTGAGGGATTAGAAATGGGGTCGGGAGTCAGAGGGGTGGATGTATTGTTGACGAGGTCCTGCTCTTTGTTGGGAACCGGCAACAGGTGTGGAGAGTGAGTGAGTGAGTGAGTGAATGAGTGAGTGAGTGAATGAGCGAGTGTTCGGTGGAGGGAAATGAGTGGGAAAAAAGAAAATGATTGATGAATCACTAGAAAGGGGTTCATTTGAAGATTTAATGGTCCGATGGAAGGGGAACTACTCAACTGTCCAAAGGTCGAATATCACAAGCGAACACGAGATCCTTTAGGAGTTGGTTGCGAAAGGACACCTCCAGTTTGAGGCGAGCGTATCCTATAAGAAGACATCCGTATCCTTTAAGACATAACTAAATGTTGAGTTTACCCCTCTTGTTGAGCTTTGTCTCAATGATTCCTATAATACCTGGATTGATTCTCCCGAAGGGATCACTAAATTTCATTTCCTTCCAGCGTGCTGCCAATCCATCTGCCTTTGTTCATACGACCACCAGCTCCGTTCCCCGGCTAGTCAATCTTCCAGATCCTTTACTTTTACGGATGTTTTCTTCTGTTTTCCTGTGTCTTCTCTTTTATTTACACACGGACTTTATCCTTCTTTCTTCTCGGACTCCTCATATGATCCGTCTCCTTTTACTGAACATCCCGCTGAAGCTTTCAGTATATATGCAAGTGTGCTTGTCTGCCTTAACGCCGCTGGGTTGTTTTACATACGTCCTATGAAAGATGCAATATACAAATCTTTCGTTTATATCGGTGTTGCAGTTCCCTCCCCTTCTAGTTCATTCTGCCTCCTAAGCCAAAGGCCAGGGAGAAGATACACGTGAAAACGCAACAGAAGGCCAACCAAGGCAGAAGACAGCGGACGTGGTGACCCTGTGAGATATGGAGGATAAAACGAGGGAAAAAGAAAGGAATGACGGTATTTCAGAAACTGCAGAACCCGGCGTCACAACAGACGTTCTGCACGGCTTCTGCAACAAATCATTTTGCCGAATAAATCTTTGATAATCTGTCAGTGTTTTAAACAAAAACTGGTATCCAAAACCATCTCTTTTAACGCAATGTACTTATATTTTCAAGAGTCATTCGATGAAATACCACACGAGAGACTACAATGCGAGATCGAACCGCATGGTAAACCAGACGAACATGAATTAGTGTTATCCGGCCCTAGCGGGAGAAAACACCACGTAGTTTCCTAAATCGTGCAGCCTTCGACTGGCACAAATGCAATAACAGTACAATACGTCACTTGCTCCAAGATTCCATTCAGATCAAGAGAGATATATTGGCCATCATATTGACCATCAATCCTCCTAAAAAAAATACTCTGGTTTTAGCCAGCGTTCATGGGTCATTTTGATGACGTAGTGCATCAATGATGACCACGGATTGGGAATGTGACGTCCGGAACAAACGAATTGTTACGATAAAGAAAAAAAACAAAACCATATTTGACTGAGTGTAGGACTGTATGGGTTTCCCCGCACAGGAAGGGGTCAGAATGATGACCCCTCGGTATACAGTCTTTTGTCGATTCTGTCTTGATGTGGGTTCGCCTTTCGCCTGTAACATTTATATATCTATTCTTAATGAAGAATATACTTGCTTTTATTTACGTGTGACGTAACCCTTACGTCATCTGTAACTGTATGCTTCCAGGGCAAACAAGTGTTGAACTTATAACGAATGCTGCTCTGTAAATGTGGCAATCTTCTGGTGTCTGGAACAACCCCCCCTCGCTGAGTAAACACGGGAATCGCATATGACACCGGACAGATCAGAAACATTATCATATCCACAAAACACAAAGGACTGGAAAGATGTATAGATACTGTGACAACAGTGGTAGATTACTACCAAAAAGAAAATAGTCTTTGATTTACGGATCGAAGCCATGCATAAAAGAAAATGTTTTTCTTCTATTCGTATCCATTTTCAATTGCAAATGTGGCTAGCAATTACCTGTGTTGTCAGCAGAAAGAGGAACAGGTTAAATGCTTATGCCTGAGCAAGTGGGACGCCATCTATGTTTGCAGTTGTTAACCAAAAAGTTTTTTTTTTTTCTCTTCCTTTTAATAACGAAAACATATTGTCAGAGTTCCAGGTCTTGAAAAGGGATATTCTTTCAGAATGATTACTTTTCCAGCATATTTCTGTTACTCGTCGAAACCCGCATACAAAGAGATAAAGACCCGTACGTTGAGCTGATCTAATTAAAGATTTCAATTGGAAATCTATGTCAGTCCTTAAATGAAAGGGTTGTTTATCTAATGATTCGCCCAGTCACAGAAGAATATGATTATGGTATTCTGCTCACGTGAAGGGAATCTATAAAAGCTATGGAAAATTGGAAGACTTCGTTTCTATAGCTCACAAAATATTATATTTGTCCTCCATCGACTATTTTCCTACATCCAGTCAAACAACTGGGGATCCATTAACAGTACTAAAATAAGTGAGTTACGCAACACTTACGACAGATGATTGGTTAGAAGTCGTTCCATTATAACGGTCATTACATCATCCAGCCCTGTCAGACTAGGGAATGTGTGTACATACAGAGGGCAATGTAACGTCAGGGATATCATGGCCTTCATCCTTGTTATACTGGGAGTCTGATGCCAGATGAAGTCACTCGCACATCACGGACCCCTGTTCCCTCCCACCTTCTTTTACAATGAGTCTTCTTCAGTCAGCTTTGACCTAAACTGCCTCACGGAATCTGCTTAGTTAGCTTTCCCTGCTAAGCTTAAATGATGCTAGTCAATCCTTACTCTGTTTCCAAAACCTCATGAAACCTTCAGGACACTAGATGGAATATACACAAACGTTCGTATATATATATATATATATATATATATATATATATATATATATACTGTTCTCCTCTTTATCTGAAAGAGACAATTTCCTGAAGGGAAATGAGTCGTCACAAGCGACCCTTCTGCTGACGGGTCCACCAGTGCATTAATAATCTCACTCCTTCCCTCTGGATATTAAATGACTGAAAGGTTAGTGAAATGATCGTCAGTCGTGGTCCTATAATCTGCATGCGTTACGCCAGCCCCATTTCAGACGTGGCTACGGCAGCGAGAAGCCAGTAGGGTGGGGGTCACTGTAAGACGTGTGTCTGTTACAGAGCCCATGAATATGGAGGAAGAGAGGAAGACACTGTGAAGTATACTCTAGCTCCATTGCTGAATCTAGTTACAATCCCAGACCCGCGTAAAATATCATGAGTATTTATAAACCTGTGTGTGTGTGTGTGTGTGTGTGTGTGTGTTTATATCGAATTCTAAAATCATTGTGGAAGTCGACATCCACCGTTACGAAGCTCAGGGTGATAACACCTGGAAATTTCTCACGATCTTTGATTGGAAGTTAAAGTAAGCGGTGACAGTCACGTCAGACAACGATACCACACACCAGTACATGCTGTCTGGTCGTTACCACACCTTCCCTTCACCCAGAGCGACCTATTCGACAACAACAGGTGTGGGTCTACTTACTTAGAATCAGATAGCTGCATAACAACGCCATTCTGTAACAGCAGTGACGTTATACTTACCTGGAAGAGACAACGTAATTGGATGAGCCATTTAAGAGTTATGGATGGTGAGGGTTAAGCCAGGATTAACGCAGAGGAATTATGGTAATGAATGAATGAAAGTTGAGTGATGAGGCATGAATGCTATCTCAGAACCCAGGTGATCGTCTGGTACCAGGAAGGGGCGCGTCAAGGCGATGATGGAGCGCGTTGGGCATAACACATAATAATGAGGTCTGAAAACACACATACACACACAATGGAATGTTATGACACAACCTTATGTGGTCTGAAACATAGAAAAATGATCTAGCACATTATGAGAAGGTCTAACATATCCTTATATTAACTTAGTATAAATAAGACTGTTATTTTCACATACGTGGACGTAGCGTGACACACAAGATGTATTTTACAACGATCAAATGATCTTAACATACTCTGTTGTCGTCCAGCACCACCATCCTAATGTACTAGAGAAAACGGGTTGCAACCTTAAGACCTCGTATGTAGAGAAAACGGGTTACAACCACAAGACCTTGTAACTAACCACAGAGCAAGGTTCACCTATGGTCCAAAACTGGACTACCGCATTATACATGGCTTTAATAAAGCTCTGTGAAATGGAGAGACAACAGGCATTACGTGTGGTCATTCCAGGATGCAAGATTCGACCGGGCTGCCTATCATACTTAAAGAGAAAATTATGAGATAAAATAATTATCACGACAGGTTTTTTCCATTGATATATAATGCTTTTCTTTTCGTTGGACCATCTTTTTGCCGTACGGTTTGTCTCTTTCTCTTCCTACATATCTGTATCTCTCTCTCCTGCTGCTGCTAGAGTCTCCTGGTATCTCCCTCTCCTCCTGCTAGAGTTTCCTGGTATCTCCCTCGCCTCCTGCTAGAGTCTCCTGGTATCTCCCTCTCCTCCTGCTAGAGTCTCCTGGTATCTCCCTCTCCTCCTGCTAGAGTCTCCTGGTATCTCCCTCTCCTCCTGCTAGTCTCTCCTGGTATATGTCTTTCCTCCAGCTTGAGTCTCCTGGAATCTCCCTCTCTTCCAGCTAGAGTCTCCTGGCATCTTCCTCTCTCCTCGCAGCTGCAGCTGCCACCACTCTCCCCACCGCAGCACAAGCTCCTTGAGCCTCTTCTTTTTTCCCCAGTATCTGCCTCTTTCAATCTCTCCTCCCTCGCTTGTTCCGTCCTTTCTCCCTTGCCTCCCTCTTTTCCTCCGCTCCCTGTACCTTAACACCCCCTTGTGAGCTATCTCTGTACCTCCTCGATCCATCCTTTTTAGCGTTTTCCTCACGCAGGACACCGCTATATAACTGCCTGGTTAGTTTATAAGTCTCAGTATCCCGTTAAGACAAGTGAGGCCTGTCCGTGTGTTGCCGGTTTGGGGGCCGCTTGCTTGCAAGCACGCTGGTCCTCGCCATGCAGTTTGGTGGCAGGGGGCGCTTCCTCTCCCCCCAGAAAAATAATACGTCAACTGTCATGACGGATGGGGACCTTCGTACAAATACCTTGATCCTTGGCGACGGTCGTTTGTGATCGAGCTGCTTCCTCAGGAACGTCTTGGGCCACTGTTACCATCGGCTGCTGCTGACAGAGGCCGCCTCCGCCCCTTCCCACAAACACACGCAGCATTACCTTCTGTCACGTGTTTTGCTTGCTGGAGTTGCGGCCTTCCAAAACCCCTCCAACCCTCGTCACGTCGGGTGCTTGGACGAGGCTGCTTCCCTACAAACACTCGGCTCCTCTCCCGAGACGCGTCGGCCGGCCGGCCGGCTGGCTGGCGGGAAGGCGTGGTTGGTTGGTTGGTTGGTTGGTTGGTTACCTCGTCCTCAGCCTTGCGCCACGCCGGCTTTAACGTTCCCAAGGCCTCACCTTTTCTCTTTATGTTCCCTGGCTCCTAATACTCGAATCTTTACTTGCGGCGGCGCTGCCAAGCGTACGAGAGCATCAATTCCTCTCGTGTTTTATCTTTTTTTTTCGTTCCTTTTCTTCTCGGTGTTTTCTATCGCTTGGCCCAGACACACACACTCACACACCTCCCTCCCCCGCGTACCTGAGAACCCCTCATTGAGTCTTAAGTCAGTAGCAGTTCTTCGTTCTCCCACTGTTCCTGCTACTGATGTTATTCTATTAACGCCGTCCAGTTTGTAAAGTAACGTACCGCGAACTCGTCACGGGTCAGGTGAACGTGCGAACGAGCGTACGTACGTTGACTTTTGTATAGAAGCGGATTCTGCATCACCTTCGCTTCCAGAAGGTTGGGTGATGCGTTGTATTATGAAGGTTAAGTTTCTTCTTTGGCTCGCTGGGGAATGATGTGTCAAACTCAGAAGCAAAAATATACTGACTTGGCGTAGACTTTAAGCTCCGTGTGTGTGTGTGTGTGTGTGTGTGTGTGTGTAAAGGTGATATTCTTAAAGCTAAGCTTCAAACACCCTTGCAGTGAGAAAAGTGCAAAAGGAACCTAGTAGAAGAAGGGTAGGAGGCGTGTCTGATCCTCTCTCCTTGACACTTAATTAAGAATTAGACTCTTTTTTTCAGTCCCCTGTGCCGGCGAGGCTCAGTTTCCCCCCCACACACACACGAACAGGTAGGTGTATTTCGGAATCTTATTCAAAAGTCACTGATCACTGGATAGATGTTGAATGTACCTGGATGACATCAAGAAAACGACGAGACTGTTCCATGTAAGACAGGGGCATACATACAGGTCATGTGTGTCACGCCAGACGCCTTGTCATTGTCCATAAAAAGAGTGGTGTGTTGCGGGGGCACAGAGACCCCACACGTTAATCATCTCGACCCAGATTTTAATCCATGACTGGAAGCTCTGGCCTCATTCCAGGCCTGTGAACATCGTCGGTTCCATGGGGTCTACGGGAGAGAACTGGAACTACCAGAATATGAGTCAGTGATGTCGTGATGTAACAGTTGTTGCTGATGTCTCTGACGCGTTTGGTGGGAAGTGGTAAGGACTAACTTTGCATTTGTAGAAATATGCATGTATTTCGCCTGTGGTAAAACACGAAATGCGAGAGAGCGCCATCAAAGTCCTGTGTCAGGATACGTAATGCCTGTGTTATGCAGGGCAAGTAGTGGCAGGGGGCTTGGGACTCAAGTTCTTAAAATTCCACTTAAGACGAGGGAGGAACTTGAGTCGGGTTTGGAATCTGACATTCGGAAACGAGTCTCAAGTTTTGTTGACGTTTCCGCGGGGTCGCATCAACACAGCCGGACTTAGGAGGTAGTAGCTTCAGTCATGGGCAAACTTAGGACGGACTTTTGAGTCTAAAGTTGCCAGTACAGAGTTTGAGAGGAGATGTGTTATCTTTTTTTTTTTTTACGACGATCTTACGGAATACAATTAATTAACGATGCAACAAAACGTTGTTGTTTCCTGACAGTCAAAATCCCACAAACACTTACACTAAGTTTCAGTTTCAGTGACTACGTGGGTTGAAAAGAGAGAACTTTAAATTCTTCTCCGCGATATGGAAACTCTGTTTAAAACACCTGTATTGTGGATTTCCCTCCATCGTTCTCACGTCGCTGTTTTATTCTTACGAGATCCTTTGCCACAGAAAGTTTCTAGATAAGCAGAACGTATATGCAAACAACATGTGAGAAGCAAAGAAGTAAAAAAAAAATTACCGCTAACGCCCGAGGAAATGTTCACTACTTTTGTATTATTCTTTTTCAAACGTTAAGCTCACCTACGATTTTTTTAAAAAGGTTTATGTAACTAATCTTGGAGATTGGTGCACTGGAGGGTGACTTGCTATCACAGTGCTAAAAACTGTCCCATGAAGGAATTGCAATGAGTGAATTTACTTTCTCAGTCACAGACTAAACTTTGAGCTGCATTTGGCAACGAGGAAAATGTTCTAACGATCGTTCCATGATACCCCATGTATATATATATATATATATATATATATATATATATATACTCTCTGGGGATAGGGGGGGGAAAAGAGATACTGCCCACGTATCTCCTGCGCATCGTAAAAGACTACAAGGGGCGGAGGCTGCTGTGGGGCCCTGCATATCCTACTCTCATGTATAAATCCTCTAAAATGGGGGAACCGAAAAAGGATCCAAGCGAGGATTTATTTTTTTTCCCCCCCCTAAAGGCTCTCTGTTATCTGTTGCTGGCGCTACCTCGCTGAGGCTGCAAAAGATGAGCAGGGGATAAGAAATATATACATATATAAGCTTATCCATATTTTTGAGATAGATAGATAGATAGACAGATAGATAGATAATTAGATAGATAGATAGATAGATAGATAGATAGATAGATAGAGAGAGAGAGAGAGAGAGAGAGAGAGAGAGCCGAGATGAAAGGAATAAGAAAAAGAAAACGCACTGCGGACGCTCTTGTCATATACTATCCACAGGTAATATAACATCATCTACGTACCCACAATTTCTTTATAACTCTCGCAACGTCTGCTTCTAAGTAAACCACTTGACTTCGGTTCTATCCGTTTAAATTCCATGATTTTGCGAGTAACTTTCCGAAACGGACCGAGCTAGAAAATCGCATTACTTTATAGGTCAAGGGGGCAAGTCCAAATTAGCTGGGGAGATTAAATGAGCCCTCTGTCGCTCATGTTCAGACCAGTTGACCTTATCAAGCGGGATTATCGCTCCAGAATCTGTTTATTTCTGTGCTCCACCAGATAACAAGTCCCGCTTTTAGCATCTTGCAAAAAAGAAAGACAAATATGAAAGCAGCTCTTAAGCTGCCACCACAGAAGTGGCAGAAGACTATAGAGTATCACTTGTAACCTCATCAGTGCCTTCATATCGCTCTCCTGACCCCTTAGAGTGTGGCAGCGTCAAGAACAAGCGAAAAATGGCTTCACTTACGCTACTTACAAGTTAGACGACACTGCGAGTGAACGGGGAATCTTATGAAAGACTTAATGATCTGAGTTAGACTGGAAGGCTACCCTCTAATCTAGGAATCCACTGATTCCATTCTAGGGTTACTTGGATTAATCAACACGAAGAATTTCTGATTTTAGCTTGTCCCATACACAACGCGAGTTCTCTGGGCCCCAGTCTTTTTTCCACGGAACTTGGAAGAGGTAACGTCTGCTATGGCACAGATGCTGGTTTAGAATGGTGTTCACCTGATGTTTACTCATCATTCGCCTTCAGGATGACAGAGACGCGGCACATGAGCTGCCAGACGACTCGTGTGGTAAGAGACGAAAAAAATCTGTCTATCTGATTATCTACAACGACCCGAAGGCGAATGAACAAGTGTGTGTATGTGTGTGTGTGTGTGTGTGTGTGTGTGTGTGTGTGTGTGGACCCCGTCAGGGGTAAAAATCGGGCTGACGGCCAACGTCAGCAGTGATCTGACGCCGGATCCATCATCACAGTCCTCACTGCCTTTGTGAATGTACGGAAACTACAGCCGAGAGACGCGTTGAGCTAAGGTCAGGGAGAACTTCGCCTTCGAGGGAGACAAGAGTTGAGGAAGAACAACCCCCCCTCCCCTCCCCCTCCCCCCCCTGTCACCCAGTCCGATCGCACCGGGTTAAGTTCAGGCAAAGTTGGGGGGGGGGGGGGGGGGGGGGGGATCGCGAGAAAAATAATAGGAGAAAAAAGAAAAAGTTCAAGGACGCACGAACGCGCGGACGGTGAAATTAGCCCACCATCTTCGGCCCTGACCTGACGTGAATAAAACCTGTAATCTCGCCGAAGCTCATCAAACTCTGACCCAACAGGAGAAGTAGTGGTGGAAAGAAAGAGGAAAGCCCGGGGTATATACGGACACACACACACACACACACACACACGCGGCTGTGATTCCACACCATCTCTGGACACCGGATGAGAAATAACAACATAACCTCACCAAGAACGGTGCAAACAAACAAACGACTGAGGATAACGTACTAATCTTAAACTAAAGTTTGGGATCTGTGTGGATGAAAAATGTTGGTGATGTCAAGAGGTGATGCTCGTGGTGATGTCAGAGGATTTGTGGGATTTAAATCCATCTTTACTCCAAAAATGAGGACTGATAGAATGAGTTACCTCACAATCTAATCACGGTACATCAAGCTTTTGAAAAAAGCTTATTATCCAGCGGCTCAAAGTTTTACTTTCTTTTCTTGGGAAGTTCCAGTCATAAGAAGTTCTCATCGAGTACACACCATAAGAGGTAATTCTCATCGAGGCCTCACCCTGAGAGATAATTCTCATCGAGACCACACTCTGAGAGATAATTCTCATCGAGACCACACCCTGAAAAATAATTCTCATCGAGACCACACTCTGAGAGATAATTCTCATCGAGACCACACTCTGAGAGATAATTCTCATCGAGGCCACATCCTGAGAGATACACACCCAAGAGAAAAATGAGTAATTGTTTGAAAGTTTTTCAGGGTAAGTGGGGGGGTGGGATAACTTTCCTTTAAAAACGGGTCAGGTTACAGTTATTACGAACACACGGAAAGTTAACCGTTGGAAACTTCGTAGTACAGCTAGGAGGGAAAACTTGCGACGGGGCCAGGTTGTATTGCCGATGGCCATACGGTAAATTATGTGTTGCCAATGGCCATAGAGCAATCATGTGTTGCCAATGGCCATAGAGTAATTATGGGTTGTCAATGGCCACACAGTAACAACTCTATCATTCTACAGTAATAATTAGACGTTTGGGTGATATTCTAAGCAACGTCGGCGGCTGGGTAAACGAAGAAAGATAATGTTTGCGTGTGTCATAGATGCACCTACTGGAAATACGAGTCACCTCCTGAAAATCGACGTAAAACTAACAATTGTTTTAGACTCGTGATGACGGGGTAGCACTGGTGACTCTCGCGTGGTGCTGGAAACGTTTGCTCGTGTGCTGCACAAACGTTTGCTCGTGTGGTGCTGGAAACGTTTGCTCGTGTGCTGCAAAAACGTGTGATCGTGTGCTGCACAAACGTTTGCTCTTATGCTGCACAAACGTTTGCTCGTGTGGTGCTGGAAACGTTTGCTCGTGTGCTGCACAAACGTTTGCTCGTGTGCTGCACAAACGATTGCTCGTGCGCTGCACAAACGTTTGAATATTATCGTAACCCCAAACCAGTTTCTCGTTCTCCTCCAAGACGAATGACTTTAATCTTTCAGCCGGGGAAGGATCTGGATATTGCGCCCGTCACGGACAAGGTGGTGGAAGAGGGAACATACACGCGCCCTGGCCTGCGTGGAGGACGGCGACCAGCAGTTGTGGAGGAGGCTTCACTTCACCGCCCCGGCAACAGACTAAGGCCATCCATTTCCCACAAATTGCCCGCTTATAAACGCAATGGAGACCCTCTCCCTGATGGGTGGCCCCTGCTTCCGATCTGAGAGCAATGTAAGCTTTACTCACTCACTCACGTTTTTAAAACTGAGGAATGGGTGTTTGGCAAGGACTGAGTGAGGCAGCGCTGCACGTAAGGAGGGGAGGAGGGCAGGGCTTCACAAAGGGGACGATGACTTGACGACAGGTAGATAACGGAGGCAAAGGACGTCAAAAAAAAAATATGGAAGTAAATCTACTGGAGCACAGTGGGAGGGATAGAGAGAGAGAGAGAGAGAGAGAGAGAGAGAGAGAGAGAGAGAGAGAGAAAGAGAGAGAGAGGCAAAAAGGAAAGAAAAGAAAAAGATCTCGAAGAAGCGACATTCAACAGCATCATTGCACAACTCGCGACTGTCGACATCCGACCAAGCCGCCGTCTGGGTCCCATGAGAGAGAGGAAGGTCTCTGCTTCTGCTGCTTCTGCCTCTGCTGCAGCTGACCCCCAACCGCCACCATCTCTTTCAAAAAAGAAGGTCGAAAGTTCCCTCCTTTGATCGTGCCGTGACGAACGACTCGAGGATCCTCCTCGGCCGAGAGATCCCTTCCCGTTCTTCACACGTCCCGGGCGCTCTCTCTCCTCCTCCTCCTCCTGCACGCGCAGTGACCAAGGCATGTCTGGGCGTCCTGAACTCAAAATCGAGGGACAAAGGAGTCAGTCTGTCTGGTCCTGTCAGATCCTCAGAGACGGGCCGCCATCGTCTGGCTTTTCAACGCGGTGAGCGATGCGTTTGTCGGCGCTCGGCACCGTCCTCAAGCTGTGACATAGGCGTCAGGTCTTTCAGATGGGAGAGAGAGAGAGGGGAGAGAGAGAGAGAGGAGAAGAGAGGAGAGGAGAGGAGAGGAGAGGAGAGGAGAGGAGGAGATCTAAAGCTGTGACATAGGCGTCAGGTCTCTCAGATGGGGGGGAGAGGGAATCTAAGAGCCACACAGGACCTTCATCCTAAGAACCTAACATACGCTGGGGAAGCGAACCTTCGCAAATCGTGATTCCGCGAACTTCCTTGGACTGGGTTTCATCCGAAGGCGTAAAAGAGAGTCCTTCGGCGCGTAAATGGCCCTTGGTCTGTCCTAAAAGCATGATGAAAGAGGATCCCGGTGCCTGATCAACGCAAGTTTCCGGGTGGCGAGCTCCTGCCTCTGTGGGATGATGAGGCACAAGTGGAGTGGCTTTGTGATGCAGTCCTAACTTGGATGAGACTTGGACAGGAGACCACCTTCTTGAAGGGAGACGACGGACGATATATATATATATATATATATATATACGAATTTGTTGAATTGAACGGGCACTTTCACAGAACACACAATGCCCTCCAGCAGAGCAAGGATTCGAATCTCTACCACTTGTACAGGAGCATGTTACGCTAACCACTATGTGCTTAGGCCACGGAGCCCATGGTCTAGTGGCTACCATACTCCGCTCCCACACGAGTGGCAGAGGTTCGAATCCTTGCTGCTGTTGGAGGCCAAAACTACCCATCGAACCTGCACAGCTGCACAGAGACTTATAGAACCCCAGCGGGAAGGGCTTGAAATCGGGTGCGGATAGCGGTAGATACTCTCTGTCTAAATAGCCATTACAAACCGGGAGGATAAGCAAGCACGGCTAAGGACACCAGACTGCAACAAGCAGCGAACATTAACGAAGGGAGAACAGGTGTCAGAAGATAACAAACGACTGGACGAGTCTTCACCCCTGAGAAAATAATGGTCTCTCATCAGCTAGGCCGCTGCAGACTGACCGGTCCCTGGCGGGTAGAGAGAGAGAGAGAGAGAGAGAGAGGGGGGGGGGGTTATGGCTTATACTGTGTTGGTTACGTCGGGTGTCACTTCAGCAGCAGATCGTGGAGGGTAATACCTGAAGGATCCACTGCAGGGCACCTTCCCTCTTCTTCCCTATCCATCCTGTAGCCACTGGCCTGGTTAATTCCTTCGTCAGGGGAAAGATTTTTCAATGTACGTGTGGTCATAACACCATTGTGCCTTCGCTACCGTGGCCCTCCTCTGACCCGAGTGTACGTTTAAAAAAGAACGGGTGATTAACGAGAAGAATGAGCAGGTTAATGACCTCCTCCGCCCATCGTCCATGTACATTCTCCACAAAGACTGAACCCTCGCCCTCTGCATTGCTATGGAAAAAAAAAGAGGAGGCACCGACTCCCTACTTCCTTTTCACTTTGTTACACTCATGAGAATGGTAATGAAGAGGAGCAGGATTAGGAGGAGGAGATAAGGCACGGTGAAAAGGTGTGAATGATGACTCGCACAGAGAAAGGAAGGGTTCGGAGCTATGAGGGAGAGAGAACGGGAGAAAAGCGTTGATGATGAAAGCAAACGATGATGAGTCAAAGGTAAAGGAGATTAGAATTAGGAGAGTGAGATGGAGGAAGAGCAGGAGGCAGGAGGAGGAGAAGAAAGAGGAAGAAGAGGAAGGGAAAGATGAAGAGGTGTAAGACAAAGACAATGACAAGAGAAAGATGACTGTGTACAACATTGTCTTGATAATGACTATACCACAGACGCGAAGCAAACAAAGCCCCTTCAGTATCTGATATAAGAATCTAAATTTTGCAAGCAGGTCCTATAACAAGGCATATAAAAGTAAACGAACAGAATTAATAACCTTCAATAAAGCGATCAAAATCCTGTCCATAGATTACGGATTCACAGAGGCAAAAACCACAAGCGCGCTTCGCAAAACGCTGAGGAACTGAGAGCGAAGCCCAGGCGCCTTCTGAAACCCAAGGATCATCAATTCTTAAAGAAATGAATCTAGGATGAGAGGCAGTAACCTCGGATACATTTCTCAGAGAACGCGAACCACGAAAGACAATCATTTTGCGGCAGCTCCATCAGTACACCTCTTCCTAGTAGACATCAGGAATACCTTCCATATAGAGATATTTATACAAGGCGCACGTTCCTTACGTGCACTCTTCGCAAGCCACGACTGAAGAACTTACGATGAAGAACACATCCCGCAGGAGGAGCAAATTCTGGGGAACACCTTTTACAATCCTACTTTCCATTGCACAGGACACATTCTTCAGTCTCATCTCCCTCTACCCTTAGGACACTTTTCCAATAAGGAAGCTCACCACATTTCATCTCCCTGACGCTATCTACCACCGGGTGCCTCCCATGGAGACATTTATACCACACGCAAGGGTTTTCCCTCCCTCCAGCCTAGAATGCATTACTTCCCCAAAGTAAATATCTATAACTATACTTTATGTCACTGTTATGGTTATTACTGGCAAATACGAGCATACAGTATATCCTGATCCGTCCAGAGATATTATGGCAACCTTATTCAAATAATTTTCTCAGTTCTTTTTGTTTAGCATTTGTGTCTACGTTATTCTACAGCGAGAAAATATGCATGAAAATTTTCGACGCAACAGCCTTTGGAAGAAAGTCAAGCGGCCATTTATGACATAAAAGGACGATCCTAATACAAAACCGGTAACTTTAAGTGAGCGTGTAAAGAGGAAAAGTCTGCAGATTACGGAAAGTTGTTGAATCCACGGCAAAGTTATGAGCCCAAAAGAGACTTTTATGAAGATATTCCGAACATGTCAAATTCTCTTTTGTCAGAAATGCTGCCAGAGGGCGCGCGTGTGCGTGTGTGTGTGTGTGTGTGTGTGTTTGTGTTTTACGTTGACTCTTTTTTATGGGAGGAAACAATTGGAAAACTTGTACGGATTTCAGTAAGCAAATTCTGGGGTTGTTTGATATGTCGGTGATGGACGGGAGGGATTTATTGTTAACCTCGACAGTTATACTAACTATATCTAATTCCGGCAGTGCCCTCACAGTGAGCTATCAGCATATATCCCTCGTAGGATATTGCTAGCTATTCCTAAACATATATCCTTCGTAGGATATTGCTAGCGATTCCTAACCACACATCTTTCGTAGGACAGTGCAAGCGATTCCTCAACGTATATCCTTCGTAGGTTATTGCTAGCGATTCCTTCCTTAATCCATAATTACCAACCCTTCAGAGACACGAGTAGTGCCACCAGCTCATTACGGCATCAAACCCTTTCTGTCTCTCTCTCTCATCTCAAACGCTTCTTCCAAGCGTTGCGCTGCCTGAGGCACTTCTACTCACATCTGGCTCTCCACCGACCCTTTCTTTTGGTTCAGAGTCTAACCAGTTCATTGCTAATTCATCTCGTGCAACACGCCTTTCCCAGCTCAGATGATGAAATTAGCTTGTCATCTACGAGCACAGGGCTTTTATTTTACTCAGAGATATGCTATCAGTTTATCATTTATCGCTGCAAAAGCTGCTAAACTTTTAGCTCTGTGTCAGGCAATCATCGTGCCCAAGTACTTATTGTGTGACCGAGAGATCCCTTTTGCCGAGCTCCTCCTGCTTCAAGGCTGCCTCGCGGGAGCAGAGTTATGTTGGCTCCTTTGGGACGAGCGAGAAGACCCCTCGATGAACCTGTACCTTTTCCCCGTAGGCTGACGATGACAAAAGCCTAGTCGTGAGTGACTTTTCCCACGCAGTGAACCCTGAAACCAGTCAGACTGATAAAACACTAAAACTTTTAGAAACCATTCACATATCGGTGACACCAACAATATGTAGGGGAAGCCAACTAAACGCGGCTTTCATATCCACATACCAACCAGTATAATCTGACAGCAATCCTACGTTCCAGCCAACTCAAAGTGGCAACTACCTTGCAGAGCAACCGGGCAAAAGTGGCACCAGGTCTGCAGACAAGGCGGTAAAAAGTGGAACCAACTTTATTTGACCAGGCAACGAACTGACGCACTAACTCAAAGTTATCAACCGACTAATTCTATCACCAATGCAGCGCTACAAAGGGAGAAAGAAAACCAATTTTCAGCACCAGCCAAACGACGGTAAATATATGAAGTTCAGCGTATTTCATGCTCTCCAAGATCATTCTGCTTTTAGAAACAGGGTACGAGTTACGCAGGATCCCGCTGCTCCAATGAATTACATACAGCTGATATAGCCACGCAATGCATGTACTAACATCTGAGTCGCTGATGGTACACGAGATGCAAATGGAGAACTATAAAACTGACTCTCAGGTGTTGAATACCAACAGTGCTGTCAATCGTTTGCATAAGATAAACGTAATATTCTGTGCATGATTCGACTCCAGGCCTTTCCCCATAAGACAAAAACAACGATGGTTGTAACATGCAGCCTTGTGGTACTCTAAACTATTGTCAAAAGACAGAAAAATTCATGGGATCAGCAGATTTACGGATGTTTCTGTGAAATTGACAGTGGTATTTATAACATATTATTAGCCAGTCGTTCTCAAACAAATGTATTACACTGAATATATTATTCATATGGCAATATGTGATGAATATATACTGACCATACGTGCAATGAGAGGCTGGATGATTTCAGAATTATACTGAATACCTGAAGACAGTGTTTCAGCTTTCTTCCATTGGTGGTTTCGGAAATGACATCATCTACCTTAATTACCCTGGCAGTCAACAGGCTTAGAAGCTAAAAGAACCAATAAATCATTAATTCATCACACTGGTACGTATACGCATGTGAATATGTAACGAGCATCCCAGATAATGTAAATCAATGTAAATCAGCTGAGGTTTATACGAGCTAACATTGATTTGTGCAAATGAAATACTTTTGTAAATAAAGTCCAGAGACTCCACAAACGTATAATGGCCTTTTGGTTCACGAGTCGAATATTCTATATATATATATATATATACTATCGTAAAATATAGAAAAAAATTCACAATGTTTTCACGACCCTAGAGTTCTGTGGCCTGATGCAGGAGTCTCACAGTTTTGCTGTATACGTTAAGAGACACTCCGAGAGACGGCCTGTGACTGCGTCCCGAAGCCAAAGTGAAAGCCAAAGTTTAAGTCAGCATTCTTATATGAATAATGCAAAGCTCAGTCCAAGTTCTAGGATGAGCTGAACGTATATGAGACTGCAGAGCATACTAGAGAGAAAGCAGAAACATCGCATTTCAACAATATGGACCAAACTGCCTGGAAACAAAGTTCTACAATCCACTCAGTTGGTTATTACGAGCGCTTAACTCCAGTACTAGCTATCTGGGTCTGGATCAAAGCTCAGAATTTGTCAGTATTGACACAGAGGAAGAAATAAAACCCTGAGCAATAGCGGCTGTGGATACGGGAGAACAGCTCTTGAAAGAAGTCTGCAAGCAGTCTGTTTGTTACCGCATCTGGCACCAGGACAGACCTGGCACTGATTCACCGCCGCTCCTTGTCGCTGGCATTTAACTTTCCAGTCCTCAACTTTCGGAATGTAAATTCCGTCAACTTAACCTAAAGTCACTTTATAGTCTAAGTCTCTTGGCGCCTTACCCCGGGAGATCTCTCTGGGACTAATTTCACATTACTGCTCTCCCGGATTAGTTCCAGAATGAGCATTAGTTCCCGAATCATCGTCACAGGGAACACATCGATTCCATCAGACTCGGTCCCCGTGTATCAAAATGGTGTAGGTCCATCACTCAGTCAATAACATGGTATGCGATTCAAAGACAAGAAGATAAGAGATCTCTTACACTCCAGTGTAGCCGGGACGAACCATTTGCCATGCTTACCTTTCCCCAAGAACTTGCGTGGTGAGCGCTGCCTCTCAGTTGACGACTTTGCATGCAGTAGTATCTACTCTGAAGGCATTATAGGCGTTTAGACTGTGTGTGTGTTTGTGTGTGTATACTGCTGGTACAGAATACGGGTTTCCAGACATTGCAAACTGATCATTTGCAACTCGAGTGTCTCGAAGTTACGGTATTTAGAGAATGAACTTCTGGAAGCCTACTATTTTCCATTCTAGATGCATGCAATAAGAATACTACTGAATGAAATTTGCTCGTCTCAAAGTCCATATGTCGGTTTCCTTTACACAAGGAATAGTTCAAACATATACAAAGACTAAAACAATCCAAGATTAACCCAAGATATATGTATATTTTGATATCCCAATGGGTACAAATATATATTCAGCTAGTCACAGTATGAAACAGAAAGTATTTTATGCCATAATCATCAAGGCGAGACTTTGTCACAGTACGTAACATTGTTTCATAGCGCGCAGCAGTATCATATTGATTTATTAATCACATTCCACAAGCGTTTATGTATCGGAACGAATGTTCACATTGTTTGGTGTTATGTTACTGCCGTATCAAACTAACTAACTACCATGACTGTATGGTTAACCACATTACACTTAAAGAGATGTATCTTTCTGAAGATGGAGATGGCATGGAATTTGTGGTATTTGAAGGTCCTGTTGAAATGAGCTTCCAGCTGAGGCAAAATCCTTCAAAGAGTTGAATGGTATAGTCGACAGATTCTTCTGGTAAGTGCATGGGTTCGGAATCTGTATAGCACTACTTGGTTTCCCGTCCGTGATCACTCTTTTAATAACCTGATATCAACTGTCCGTTCAGAGGACATTGAAATCTCTCTCGTGTTTGTACGCTAAGGCGTTTTTAACGAAGACTCGAGGGCATATAAAAATTATAAGGATCATGCTCGGCTCTCTCTCCAATTAGAATCACTGGCTATTCTTGTGTGAGATACGGTGGATATAGGTGATAAGGATTAAATTCTAAGGAGCTCGGTTAGTTAAACCCTACCGTAACTAGCTATCTCGGATAGTCAAAGAATCGACTCAGGGTTCGACCTGTTTCTATAAGCAAAAAGAAAGGAAGAACCCTGAAGGCGTCACATAAAGTTTCTTGTCTTTATCACCATATTTCAAGCTCTGTTTCTGTTGCACATTCTCTCGCAAGGGAAAGAAAAAAAAAAATACACGCTACTGAAAAATCATGCCGTATGCATTCATTACAACCTCACCAGAATTCTCAATAATCATGGGGTATCATTGGGATATTCCAGTTGGTGTGTAGTGGTGTCGATGGTTAGCTAGGTGTAAGGTTGGCTATAGATATGGGATCGCCTCCGACAAGTCCGGACTAAAGTCACGCAGCCGATGAGGTTAAACGAGCGACAGAACCGGGGCACTGAGGAGGATCATCGATCAATACAGCAACGTGCAGGATGTAATATATTGTGTGGCTGGTGGCGAATATGATGGTGTGCTCTCTCTCTCTCTCCTGCAAAAATATTACCGGTGGGTTACTTTAATATCCTGTGTAAGGGAGTGAGGGAGTTAGGGAATAACCCCAACGAATACTTTATCTCCCGTTCCACTATTTCTTGGAACAGGTAGAGAAAATGACGTCTTTTATACATTACTGAAATAGTTTTTCGCATCTCCTTACAATGTACGATACGGCAGAAAAAGCTATTTGGTAGTTTGCAGATATTCCTAGCTTCTTACTCGAAGGATTGGCAGGTCCTGACGGCGCATCGTATAAAGTAACCCATGACGCTAAGCTGAAGTTTATGACCTCTTTGAAGCAAGCAGCTACAAATTCGCCAGGATATGATTAACCAAGCCTTCATCAACGTGAGGATAATCTAACTGAAATAATAATACCTCTCACAACATTACCAAAACAGTCCTAAATAGGCTACTAAACAGATCAAGGGAATATTATTTCTACCTTCAGTCATACATCAACTACTGGTGATGAACTAATGAAATATTGATGTACTTAAGGTCTATGTGGCTCTTAGCCAAAACAGGTGTGGCCTTCGCATGGCACACACTGGCCTACAAAGGTGGGTCATTAGCGTGACGGACAGCTCTTGTCAAACCTTCCGCACGATCTAATAATTCTTCTGTTATATCTTTAACGCACATAAATCAGACGACCCACTTGATAAATACGGCAACGTAAGACAACGAAAGTGTTCACATCACGAATGAAATATAATCCAATTCTTTCTTTTTTTTTCCCCCGTTGGGAACATCTACGTTCCTTGTTAGCAACGTTGCAGGCTGCCTGGATCATGCCCTTACTTCTCACATCTGTTATGTTTTGAACCTTAGTAAGAGAAGCATGCATAAAAGCTAAGCTCAGCTGCTTAATTTCTGCTGCAAATGTATCTACGTACCTCCAACGACAGTCGTCTTTTACACAGCGTTTCAGTTTAGCTCATATTATATATATATATATATGTTATCCAAGTTATAAATGTAATTATGTGTGCATTAATAACTCTGCAACGCTGGAGACAAACAAAACTACAGCCATCATGATGAAACTGGCCGTGAAAGTGGAAGATAGAAGGGGGAATAGATACATTGATAACAACCGTATTGTTACAGATCATTAGATATTATGGAATCTCGAAAGACACAAAGTAGCACGGGTACTAACAACAGAATAGTTCCACGCGCACACGCGGACGCCGCCGACAGCAAAAGGAGTACGTACACGGACACACAGACACACAGACACACACACACACTACCGTCACAGGAGACCCTTCAGCAACAGCTGGGCGGGTGCAAAGTGTCAAAGACATGACGCGGGTTACATACAGCTTTGTGTGTCTAATGAATTCGCAAACTGCAACAGCAACCAACCTCCTCCTCCTCCTCCTCCTCCTCCATAACTTCTCATTTACATTTAACTTTAGCTTCATTCATATCCATCTTGAACTTCGCAAAATAACGCGAAGTTTACATTAGGTTTAATACAATAAACTGGTTCCCGGAGTCTGGTCCATCCTGACTGCATGTGCTGACAACCATTTGGCTCAAGAAACTTCATCATCTGTCAAAGTTCCTTGCGAGGTCCTCTCTGTTTCGTGTCCATAGCCAGTCTGCTAATCACCAACCTGTCAAAAATTAATTATTCAAGCAATAACTTCTGTCTACCGTCCTCAGTGGGCTAAGCGCAAGATGAACTGAGAAATGTGGCCGTAATGAACAATTCTGTAACGCAGGTACCAGTGACTGTCTGTTGTTTCTCATCCTCCCTCTTGCAGATATCTCATCTACCCAAAACATCTCTCACTGAAACTCTCTATGTCTGGTCTGTGGGTTTTGTATATCCATCACACCTTCTTTAAAACTCAATCTTCCCTCATTAGCTCACGCAGGTCATCCATCCACAGTGATCCCAAATCGCCTCTTTAACTCTCTTCCCTCTCGTGGGTGCTGGCACCCCCCCCCTGCACTAGATTGGCCCGGGGGGAAAGGAGGTCGTTATCCTCGGGGAGAATAAACTTGTGAATAATGTTCGTTTGCCTGTAGTCATCTGTTGGTACGTAGTCTACTTCCGGACACCAACATTTAATGTTTCCACCTTCAGTCCAACTAACAACAAGGTTAAGCACAATAGTATATATATATATATATATATATATATATATATATATATATATATATATATATATATATATATATAT
>JAYMFT010018325.1:0-12500 GCA_038088735.1 Panulirus argus
AAATAACATATATATATATATATATATATATATATATGTTGGTATGTATATATATGTACTGTGCAGATGTGTGCATGTATGTATATATGTGTGTATGTGGGGAATGGGTCTTTCTTCGTTTGTTTCCTGGCGTTACCTTGCTGACGTAGGAAATAGCCATCAGGTATAATAATGAAAATGAATATATGTATGGACATTCCTGGTCATTTATCCTGTCAAAGGCAAATATTGCTAAGCTGCAACCTACATAAAACAGTGTATTCAGGACAGTCATTGGGTTACTATGAACCACAAGCACTCACTTCCAACACAGTAAAACAGAGATGCATCTCAATATGCTTAGCACTCATTACTTTGTAACAGCGTTAGACTCTTCTCACTCAGTCCATTTCATAACCAACCAACAACTCCAAGTAGAAATGAAAAGTTGAACCTTGCTTCAATCTTCAAAAGCCTATACTCAGAGATCCCCCTTCCCCAGCAGACACAATTAGGACAGAGCATGTAAACACCTATATTACCCAACAAATACTAAGCATCTGCCCTCTCAACCGTCCTAAACATCACCCCACTATATATACACCCATCTGAAAACTGCATTCCCAGACATATATGAGGTACACTTTCTTGTCTGTACTCTGGATACCACCCATCTCTACAGTCTTGCAAACACTGATTCATCACATCACAAGAGCCTTCATGCCGAAGATGCATTTTCCCCTAATGAAGACTTTCTCACTTCATGCAGACACATACATTACCACACTCCTTGACCTATGGTTCTGCCCTATGGATGTGGCTGGCATCCATAATGCTTTTAGAGCTACAGAGAAGGGGCTTCTGGATCAGGAAGGTAAAGGTATGTATAGATATTACTGGGCTCTACCCACTTGTTGTTACACCATGAGTGATTTTTTTTTTCTTTTTTTTTTTCTTAAAGCTGTATCATCATCAGTGGAGAAATGGAGTACAGCAACTTTGAGGATGAGGAACTTCTCACTCTAAAGTAGTCTATCACTTTCCTGCTTCTGAAAGGACTTCGGCTTTCAAAGCTATTAGCCCCATAAAAGGTGTCTTGGGGTTTTAGTAAGATATGTGATTCTTATTTATAGAATGAGTACCAAAGATCATGTTGAGTTCATTCTTTTAAAACAGAATTTTTGCAGTTAAACTTAGAAAATCTGATGATGAGTGTTATGTAAATGTCTTGATTTATATGAGAGGTTTGACAGGTGAAGCATAATTATTTAAGTTATATAGCCGAACTTGATGGTGAATTCAGGAACTTTTTGGTACATGCATTTATCTGAGTCTTTCTCACACAAAGATGAAAGGGAAAATATCTTGGCATTGATTCTAATTTTAATGGGTGTTATACCAGCTTCTTTAATAATTTTTCGCTGTTTACTGACCAGTAACTCTCGAATTTGATAATGTGACATAATTAGTGGTAAACCTAAGTCATAGATGCCATCCCATCTTCATATCCATCTCAGCCAACCAGTTGGTGACACGCCTTGTTCATCTGCAAGGTCAATGCAAGCATTTGCTTGTGCATTAGGTGAAGAGGGCAGTGTCATTTGCCTTCCATTGCCTTAAGACTGAGGCAATGGATTACTAAGATTGTCTACTGATATGGTGAAACTTTAATAGTCACAATTTAGCAGGCTGACACTTAAATAGATGCATTCATAAATCCCTGGATCATCCAATGGCATCTTGGATACAGTTAGGTACATTAATGAGTTTACTTGCATGCAAGAGATTAAAGTAGTTTCAGAGTTCATAACAAAGACTAGAAGTTTGAAGTCATTGGTAAAGGACTCTATTATGTAGTGATTTAGCACATACTTGTGTATGTCACATCATGTAATTTACATCAGGAATTACCTCTCAGGCAGCATACCACTAATGGTGAATATATTAATATAGTGTAAGATCAGTTGACTTCTGCACAGTACTGCTACTTGGTTGTTAACTGAGAGCTCTTCAGCAAGTTAGTAAACAGACCAATACACCAATCAGTAGGAAAGTGAAAATCTGCTCAGAAAATGTAAATTTGATAAATTTACTTAACATGCTTTAGAACTGATAGGGTAGATACATTTTAAGAAGAGAATTGTAGTAGTGATGAATGTAATTTTTGTTGTCTGCTGTATCACTGACATGATTATCATACCTGGTGCATTTTTGTGATGCCATGGAGTGTTGTAAGCAAGTTGTCAACATTTTTATGAAACAAGGGTCTCTTTTTTTTCTTGCATGCATGGGGCTCGTTCCAGTTTGCCTGCAATGCTGAAGGATGTTTCCAAACGTTAGAGTTATCAATTTTACAGCATCTGCCAGAGGAATGATACTTATCTCCCAGTTGATTGTGGGTCATTTGATCTGATGTGGACATGTTACATTTAGTTGACATGGTTGTTATCCAAAACTTGCTTTTCATTTCATGAGCTTTTGAGTGCTTAGCTACACTCAGACACTGTAGTACACATCTTCTGTGCCAGTATACAGTATATCACTGTTTTGATATTTTTACTTTTTTTTGCTCTACTTTTACTGCTTTAAGTCAGAAATCAAGGAATGCATGTTATGTTTAATTTTCTTGAAGTACTGACCCTGTACTTTGGAATTCAAATTTGTCAGTATTTTCTGCATGGTAGTAAGCCAATGCAGTAGTTATGGAACAACTTATGCTGGTTTAGGTGTTCAGCAGTGATATGCCAAACTCCATGCTAAGTGAAACTACAATCTTAGGTAATATAGGGTAATAGTTGGATCATTGTGAAAATTACAAAAAAATATGTAGTGATTAATTTTAAAGAATTTTAATGTTGAAGGCTTTAGTCACAGGCATAAGTCCATTTCAAGGCCAATCCTTAAATAAAAAATAAGAAAGTTGCACAGAACAGATGAGGAAGTGGAAAAGAAGAATGATCCAAAGAGTTTTGATGAGGCTGAAAACATACCTTTTAAAAAGGAGTAGGTTATGGCAGGTAGAAAAAACATAAAAAGCCAAAGACTTCTAAAGTGTATTGGTTTAAGAAAATGAGCATCTCATAAGCCCAACCTTGAGTTGCCAATGGAACACTCTGATAATGTGACACAGTGGAGAAGCCCACCTTTGAGTTGCCAATGGAACACACTGATTATGCAACAAAATGACTTACTGAAAACCACATGGTTTAGCTGATGGCAGCAGCACACAAAAAGTGCCCTACTTTTCCAGTAACTAGAGCCCTGTCATTTGAAACCTTATGTTTGTACTGGCATGGTTGTGATATATCCTAAAAGATGAAAATCAAAGGATTAACCTCGTATACTCGGTATTCTTTATGCAGGTGTTCGCAATAGTAAGGAAATGATAAGTTTTGTCTCATTCAGGTATGGGTTGTTTGCCAATTCGAATTGCTGAGTTTGAGCATTTGTCAACTACGTCTGCATTGGTTTTCAGCTTCAGTGCAGATTTTGGTCTGAAGGTTATTTGATGTATTTCATAGCCTTTCTTAGTTTAAGATATACTTTTGTTCACTGATTTGCTCAATTCCAGTTTACCTTTTGATTTGTCTGCTTAATGACTTTAATTTTGATATTCTCATATTTTTTCTTTTCTGAATATGGAATATATTTTGAGCTTGAATTGATATTTTCCTAAAAACTTGTACCCCATAAAATTTTCACATCTTTTCTAATCTTTTGATTGTTAACTCTGCATAGTCCTTTCTGGTTTTAATCTGTAGTCTTACTTAATTATGCATCATTACACTGAATGACAAGGGTATGAGAATGGTTTTATATATGTACTAAGAAGTAATATGTAGATACAGTGATGGTCACACAATTAAGACCAGTTCACCGTTCTAGCATACATTATAATGTTTGCTTTTGGATTAGTGTATTGCTGTCCCATACTAAAAATTTTCCTAGTCTGCAAATTTTTTTTAGTGAAGTCACTTAACAATGTGATTTTGTGCCTGATTTTGCACAGGAAGGTGTTCATTGCAGAAAGCTCATGGAATCCTTTCTTATATTGGAAGGCATATGATGTGTGTTTAGTTATGCAAGGTTTTTCTTAGTGAAAATTACCAGTATATGTGTTTGAGTTGTTGTACATTTAATTGCCAGTACAATGAGTTTCTTTGGCAAATATGATTGCATGGGAAGATGATGAAATTTGTCATTGGGATGTTTCTTGTGTTCAACAGATGTTGTCACTGCATAATTAACCATGATTTCAGAGATTTAATTATAAAAAAGTCAAGGTTCTTCCAACATTGCTAGAGTTTTTAGTGGTTTTTATGATTATCATTTCTGATGGACTATAGCATTGGATTTAGTATTAAAGTTTATTATTATCATACTTTTGGCATATTCCAGCATATTGAAAGCAGCTTGTATTATCCTCAGTTATGTACAGAGGTAACAAAGAGTTGTAAAGATTTCAGCAATCATGGGCAGGACTCACTAATTCCTCATTGAGAACTTATTTTCTCAGGCTGTGGCCTAACTTAACTTGATCATCCATAAGAGTCATTCAGACTTATAGTGAGGATAGAAAGTATAGTATGGATTACTTTAGAATAGAGATGGTTCAACATTATTGCAGAAGAAATAGTTTCCTATCCTTTCCATTCAGGTCTACCCTCTACTTTAGAATAGAGATGGTTCAACATTATTGCAGAAGAAATAGTTTCCTATCCTTTCCATTCAGGTCTACCCTCAGATTAGCAAGCCTTTTTCTTTGAGACAGAGTACTTTGCTCACTCACATATAGTACAAACATTTTGAATGTATACATATTGGTGTTATTTTGTTTTACAGATTTTTCAATTCGTTTCTAGTGAAAGCTATTTTCTCTTAGTATCAAGCTGTTTTACCACACATACAAGTCAGTATCATGCTGTTTTACAACATGTACAAGTCAGTATCATGCTGTTTTACCACACATACAAGTCATTATTATTTTTCTTGACTAGCTTTTCAGCAGTCTGAGTTATTTAAAATTGCTTTGTACATGCATCCAAATTCTATGGATTGTTACTATACTTTTGGATTCCAAAGTGAATACATTGTTTATTCATTTTTAACATGGAGAATCTGTCTTACTCTCCTCATCCTTTTGTTTTTGGTTGAATCTGAATTTTTAATTGAAATATAATGAATTATGATAACCTCATTTTTCCACTCAGAGTGCTCCTACACCTTGGGGCCGTAGAAGAAGTTCTTATGTGTTCTGTGTGAATAGCTGGAGCCTCACTAAAGGTGTGAAGTCTTATATGTTACTGAGGATCCAACTTGGCATTTAAATCATGTTAGATATGTAATGACTTGGTTCCTTTAAACACACTCTTAGATACTATTTCATAAAGGTGCGTCCACACAATCGAGCAGTGCCCTTGGGCACAAGCGAACAGTTTGCCTGTTGACGGGCTTACCACTTGTGCCCGTTGGCAAGTGGGTAGAGTGCCCATTTTGGTAGCTGTGCAATTTCATCAAACACTGCCCGGTAGTGTGATGTTGCTACCAGACACACGAGGTTACATATGGAGCCCAAGGGCTGTGATTGTCATGTACCCCCCCCCCCCTTCTCTCTCTCTCTCTCTCTCTCTCTCTCTCTCTCTCTCTCTTTAACATTGTTCATTTTCTTTGTCAAACACATAGCTATTCTTATGCTTGGCGCCAAAGTTATCATACTGCACACTGCCCTGTTGAACACCTGCTCTGACTTTTGCCAGGCTTTGACTGGGCCAGGCACCGCCTTGTGGACGACAATACAAGTGTGCCCACAGACTTTGCCCAGTGATGGTCAAAGCCCACTGGGCACTGCTCGATCATGTGGATGGGGCTTAAGTGGAGGGAGCTACATTTGCAGGGTTACCAGTTCATTTTTTCATGATACAAATAAGTAGAAGTTTGATAGAAGGTGGCCAAGTGTATTTTCTTGGGTATGAAAAATTTGATAAGTGCATCATTAATATCTTTTTTATCAGGAGAAATTTTGGCCTGACATAGTATGATTTTTTGGATCCAAGGATAGATTTAAATGTTCTTTATGGAGTCCTATTTTTGACACATGTTCCAGACAGCACCAGCATGTCTGTACAATCATTCATAGGAGGTGTATTTATCCTTGATCCACCTGATGGAGACGTAGAATGGTACCCAAGTGAAGAGGTGTCATCACTGTATAATCAAAAGTTTCACCATGAAATAGGTCAGGGTATTAAGTACACCATTCAGATGACTAACTTTTATTTTCAGATTGGTCAGTTAATAGTATGTTTGCCTTCTGTAAAGTGTTGGAGCTGGCTGACCAACTCCTTATTTATGTCCAAGATTTTATGTAATGAGATTGAATCAAATATTTTTTTCCAGAAATATCTTGTGCCTTCTTTTTTATAAAGAGAGCAGTTGTCATTATGTTATGAACTGTCACTTTTGGCAGAAGATGCCTTCACTTAACTACATGATCACATGACATGACTATACAGGAAGTTTACTTCCTACTTTGATTTTCAGTGTGCCATCCATAAGATGTCAGTGTACCAGTTTCTAAAACTGGGTGCTTTATATTGTACTGGTTCAAGTAAAGTTTTACCCTTGATGAGGCAAAATATAGAACTTAGTTTTCGAGCTATTTCATCAGTACTTTTGTATTGCCTTAAGGACCTCTTTTCATCCATGAGTACATGTGTACGTTAGGTGTTTGCCCATATGTGCTGATCATCATTGTACTAAGGAAATTTGTTTTTAGAGATCAGTTTAGCAAGTTCTCTGGCTTGGTATCATGCTGAGAAAAAATATTTTAATTTCTGGCTTGGTATCATGCTGAGAAAAAATATTTTAATGTAACAGTAAATCAAGGATATACGGGTACTGACCTACCTTGACTTTCACCTGGACACTACAAAACTAAGCATCCACCAACTGTGAAGGATATGAGGTAGGATGACATCACTGCCAGGTGCAGGTGTAGGGCTGTCATGCTTTGGTTAACAGACTTACTGAATAGTTATTGGTTAAGGTTATATGGCTAAAATAAGTATTGAAAACAAAATCATCAGCAAATTTCTGATTTATCCTTGACCCAACTGTGCATGAATGAATACTGGTAGCTCATAAATTTCTCAGCTTGCCTTATTATAGGCTCAGGAAAGTCTTTCATAGAATCAAGACATTTATAATCATTACATAAGAGAGATATAATGGAAGTATGTCACCATATGCATGTACAAATTTTACAAGTGATAAAAGGCTTTGCATGATCAGACAACATGCCTTGTTTTATTTACAGTTAATGTAAGGTATTGCCTTTCAGAAAGATTTTTACTATGCTTCACTTCAGAGCTAAAAGGGTAAAAAACTTTGGTAGGAGGTGTAGGTGTTCTTAGAGCAATATGTTGGGACATAGAGACCTAATAGGTTTTTTTGCCTGCACCCTTGTTAGCTAAAGCGATAGATGATGTTTGGGGTAGTAGTACATTACTGTATCTTGTATAATATCCAGATGGAATTATGTGAGTTTTCTTTAAACTTGAAAACTAATACAAGAAACTCACAACTGACCAATTATTGTGATGTTTAACAGTTTATGAAAATGGATAATACTTGTAGCGAACTTCCTACTTTTGTTTCAAAATTCCCTTAAATTACATGTATGAAAGAATATGTGTTAAAAATAGCTGTTAGACAAGTTAGTTCCAGTAATTTTTGGATGCTGTCTCCTCCTCAAGCATATCCTTGATTCTTTAATTCAAACATGAAAATTTGATTATGCCTACAAAGTCAACATTAAAGGAAAAGCCTGCATATTATGTACACTATCTCATTACATTGAGCTGTGCCCTCATGCATGCCATTCGTACATTTCTGTAAAAATTCCATGTTGCTATACTCTGTCATACATGGTGTTCCTTCAAAGCTATTTTCCCACTGGCTGCTGTGCCAGAGGGAGTAATGGGTGAGGAGGAGCCATCAGTTTTACTACCCTGTTTCTGTACATATAGCATAATAAGAACTTAGGTTACAATTGCTTTCCTCTAGCCGATAACCTTGTTATAGACCGTTGGTTTATTTTTTTTCTCTTTCCCATATACTCCTGTGTATAAAAGGAACATAGCTTGTGTGCCCACCTGCCAGTAGACCCTGTGTTTATAATTATTATTCTTTATTTGTCATCTGACCCCTGTTCTAGTTTTCTCCATTTGGGCCATGCTTATTTAACTACTTTGTTCTGCCACAAACCGTATATTTTGTGATGGTTCCTGTAGTGTATACATTATTAAGCATTATACTCGTTACATGCTCCTAAAGAATATGGTCTTTTAGATCAACTCAAGTCAAGTTCTAATACCTAAGAAATAAAGTTTCACAATATTACCCTGTGATAAATGTATATAGTTCTTCAAATTTTGTATTACTATGCAGCCTATTCGAGTGGGACTATTCAACATGTGTATATAGAAAAAGACATATTGCCTTATCAGCCCATGTATATTCTTGCATTATAATATAACTTGAATGATTGATATCTAAACCCTTATGATATGTAAGTTGTAATGAGTAAAATATTAATGACCAGATATATATTGAACAATTTTAGTACAATTGTAGTTTTTGTAGTGATATTTTCAAAATAACATATAAAGACAATATCTTTGTCATTGAATATTTGTAGTCAGTACTCTTAAAAAACCTAGATGTAAATCATACCCCATATTTTTATCTGTAGTAGAGCCACAGTGTCTCTAATGAGCCCCCATTACATGCTCTAATTCTTTTTATCTATGTATTTCTTTAGGATATTTTGGATTGCTGTACCAGTCCTACATTATACAGTTTTGGAAATCTAATGTACTAACCCACAAGACATTAACTATTCTTAGATTGTTGGGTATATGTCCTTTCAGAGGCCCATTTAATCTTCTGATGAGTTTTGTTGTCTGAGAAATAGATTCATGAAATGTCCATTTTATCCTCTTGATCATTTCACCAAGCATAGTTCTAGGTGTCACTGCTGTAGCTCATGTTTCATATGTTTTTCCTTTAGGGATGCAAATGAAAACAAGAGATAAAGTAAAATATTGTATTAGGATGCAAGTAATGAAAATAAACCTTTTATATTTGCACTATTTACCTTACCCCATGTATTGGTTTAGTTTTATTAAAAGTGAGTTTGACACCAATAATTCTGCAGGATATATAATTTTTGTATGCAGTATACATACAGATTTAGATTTGCATGTGAGCATACTTATGTATATTCCATATACTGACATGCATAAAGAGCAAACTCATTGCTGGTTTCTTAAGAATTGTTCAGAAAGTTGTCTGCAAGTTAAACTGTCCATACATCAATAAGCTCAAATTGTATAACCAAGACTATTATAGTGTTCAAACGCAGATGAATATGTTTTAACACAGCTTACCCCTTTGAGTTCTACTTTTAGGATTTTAGTGCATTGAATGAGTGGATTTGCAGTTTCATTACTTAGTTTCATTTTATGACTTAGAAGCAGTGTACTTAAACTGAAAGCAGATGTGTTCATTTTGCTGTTAGGATGGTATTTTATGAAACTCCTAATATATGTGTTGGCTTTAATTTTCTCAAGATATTTTATGATTCTAAGCTGTTACTATAAAGGAAGATGTAAGAAAAACTTAACCATAGAAATGATTCTAAAGAAAGATATGCTTATCTGGGTAATTCAGTATTTAGCAGTTATTCATTGTGTTCCTTTTGTGGGAGTTCATTCACTTTAGTTAAATCCTTGAGTGTTTAATGTTCACCATGGTTTAATGAATGATAAAGTAATAATAGTTTAATGTTTCTTTCACTCTTTTGTGCTGGAGGAAACTGTTATAGTATTATAGTGTCTTATCCAAAAAATACTTTTTAATCAAGGATTATCAATTCTTGAATTATACTAAAGATATTACTCTGACTTTTGTGTAAATTTTTTAAATCTTGCAATATAAATGTAATTTTAAATAATATTTTACATCAGTTTTTTTAGTATATTACACAGTGTAAGTCTTTTGCTCAGTGTGTTATGAAATCATAAACTTTTTTCTAAATCTTGTTTCTCCTTCACAACCGTAGATCTATGAGGAAATTACACATTTGTAATGTACAAGTTATAATACAAACCCTGGCCCCTTGTACAGGGCTGCAGTTTTGAGGCTGCACTCAGTTACGAGTAAGGAAATGATGAACTCCTTTGGAGCGGGAAGGACGTTGTTGAGACTGTACCTGTATCCCTCCATAGACATACAGTGATACAGCCTTGCTGAAGGGACTTCTCACTTTTGGTTGATCCAGTAGTGGTTTGCAAATATCTTAGGAGTAAAGTCAGGGGATGGTGAGAGAACAAGAGCTAAAGGAAAGAGTAGCACTACTCCAGGAGCAGGAGTTCTAGAAGAGTGTGATTGAGTGTAAGAAAGTAAATTCTAGATTAGTGTGGGTAAAACTGAAAGTGGATGGTGAAAAATGGATGATTATTGGTGCTAATGCACCTGGCCATGAGAAGAAAGATCATGAGAGGCAAGTGTTTTGGGAACAGCTAAGCGAGTGTGTCAGCAGTTTTGGTGCACGAGACCAGGTATTTGTGATGGGCGATTTAAATGTGAAGCTAAGTAATGTGGTAATTGAGGATATACTTGGTGTGCATGTGGTATTCAGTATTATGAATGGAAATAGTGAAAAGATTGTGGAGTTTTGTGTTGAAAAAAGACTGATGATTGGGAATAGTTGGTTTACAAAGAGATATACACATGTATACTATGTTAGCAGGAGAGATAGTCAGCGGGCATTATTAGAGTACATATTAATTGAAGGCGTGTAAAAAAGAGACTTTTGGATGTAAATGTGCTGAGAGGGGCAGCTGGTGGGATGTCTGATCGCTATCTTGTGGAGGCAAGGGTGAAGATTTGTAGAGGTATTCAAAAAAGAGGAAACAATTTCGTGGAGAAGAGAACGGTGAGAGTAAGTGAACTTTGAAAGGACACTTGTGTGAAGAAATATCAGGAGAGATTGAATGTAGAATGGCAAAAGGTGAAAAATGAAGTGAGGGAAGTGGGTTAGGAATGGGAGGTATTTAGGGAAGCAGTGATAGCATGTGCAAGTGATTCATGTGGCATGCAAAAGGTGAGAGGTAGGAAAATTAAGAAGGATAGTGAGTGGTGGAATGAAGAAGATAAGTCGCTAGAGAAAGGGAAAAAGAGATATTTAGGCTGTACTTACAAGGAAGGAGTGCAAATGATTGGAAGATGTAGAAGAGAAAGCAGCCGGAGGTCAAGAGGAAGGTGCAGAGGTTGAAAAAGAGGGTAAATGAGAGTTATGGAGAAAGAATATCATTAAACTTTAGGGAGAATAAAGAGATGCTTTGGAAGGAGGTAAATAAAGTGCGAAACACAAGAGAACAAATGGGAACGTCGGTGAAGGGAGCAAAAGGGGAAGTGATAACAAGTAGTGATGGAGTAAGTATTTTGAAAGATTGTTAAATGTGTATGATGATAGAGTGGCAGATGTAGTGTGTTTAGGTCAGGATGGTATGCGAAACAAGAGAGTCAGGGAGAGTGGTTTGGTGGAGAGAGGAGGTGGTGAAAGACTTGCAGAAGATGAAATCCAGCAAAGTGGCAGGATTGGATGGTACTGCAGTTGAATTTACTAAGAAAGGGGGTGGCTGTTTCGTTGATTGGTTGGTAAGGATATTCAAGGTATGTATGAATCTTAGTGAAGTGCCTGATGATTGGAGGAAAGCATGTATAGTGCCACTGTATAAAGGCAAAGGGGATAAAGGTGAGTGTCCAAACTACAGAGGCATAGGTTTGCTGAGTATACCCAAAAAATTGTATGGGAGGGTATTGATTGAGAGGGTGAAGGCATGTACAGAGCATCAGATTAGGAAGATGCAGTGTGGTTTCAGAAGTGGTAGAGGATGTGTGGATCTGGTATTTACTCTGAAGAATGTATGTGAGAAATACTTAGAAAAAACAAATGGATTTGTATGAGGCCTTTATAGATCTGGAGAAGGGTTGATAGGGAAGCTTTGTGCAAGGTCTTAAGAATATATGGTGTGGGAGGTAATTTGCCAGAAGCAGTGAGAAGATTTTATCAAGGGTGTAAGATATGTTTACTAGAAAGAAGAGAGGAGAGTGATTGGCTCCCAGCGAAGGTTGATCTGCGACAGGGGTGTTTGATGTCCCCTTCGTTGTTTAATTTGTTTATGGATGGAGTGGTTAGGGAGGAAAATGCAAGAGTTTTGGAGTGAGGGGCAAGTATGCAGTGTGTTATGGAAGAAAAGGCCTGGGAAGTGAGTCAGTTGTTGCTTATTGATGATATAGCACTGGTTGCTGCTTCGAGTGAGAGATTGCTGAAGTTGGTGACTGAGTTTGGAAAAGTGTGTGAAAGGAGAAAGCTGAGAGTAAATGTAAATGAGAGCAAGGTTATAAGGTTCAGCAGGGTTGAGGGACAAGTTAGTTGGGATGTGGGATTGAAT
>JAYMFT010018336.1:0-16547 GCA_038088735.1 Panulirus argus
ACAGCGAGATGGACTAGAAGTGAAAAACAAATCCAGAATATTAGGAGAATGGTCATAGCGATCAGGTATGTGGGTAGCGTGTGTGTGCAAAATAAACTTTTAAAATACTTTGACGAAAAGGCGAGGGAGGGTTCAGTCCGTGTCTGTGGCCTGACCGGCAGGGGACACAGTCAAGACTAGCACTCGCTTCTTCTCATGCCGACAAACAGGTAATTAAACACACACACACACAGAGCAGGTGACGTGTCCACCAGCGGCAGGTGAGTGGCCGGCTCTCCCTACCTTGCCCTCCGGCGGTAGGTAATTACCTAACCGCCTCACCGGTTACCGTGGCGGGTCGTGTGGCGAACACACACACACGACAGCTGGGCCTGTGGTGCACACCGGTCCCCACGTGGAGACTACTCTCAAGCCGGGAGGGAGGGAGGCCATTAAGACGGGCCATATATCTGTAGGTGGTGGTTCGCGTCACGACCCCCAATTGGTTCGAGTTCAATACGTGAAGCCAGACGGGCAGGTGAAAGGCGTCGCCACAGTGTGTGTGTGTGTGTGTGTGTGTGTGTAGGAGCACGAGGGGGGGGGGGAGAGAGAAGAGCCAGGGGGTTCCCGTTATACATTTTAAATGCACCAAAGACGTTAAAAAAGACACGGACCATACACCATGCAGCGGGAGGCGCGAGAGGTGTTTGAGTACAAGACCTCCTGACCTGAGGATATCGATTACCTCTTCCGACTGGTGGTTACGACTGGACACGCCGAGGGCCTTAAATGACTCCGCCAGTCGGTTGGTCTACGGCCCAACCAACCCAGCCACAAAAACCAGAGGACGTATACATCAATGCTGTCCTTATGCATCAACCACCAAAGACGTATACGTCAAGACGTGCTACTACTTTACAGTCACTGAGGGTATACGTCAAGCTGCCCTATCCATCTATCATCAAATACGTACACGTCAAGGTCCTCTGTCCATCTAACGTCGCGGACGTGCGCATCGCAGTGTCCTATCCGTTACACGCACGTCAAGCCGTCCGTCCGTCCGTCCGTAACATATGTATATCCACCAGAATCGCCTCCGTCACTGACACCACGACGGGCCGTGTTGGTTGGCTTCAGTCCCTTTGGCACGACCCTTGGCAACGACGGTTACGACCCTTGACCACACGACGGTTACGACCCTTGAGTACGACCCCTGACCACGACGTTTGTTTTTTTTGGGGGGAAAACCCTTAGGCACGACGGCCAAGACCCTTTGAACAGACCCCCTACGAGTCAGGGTCAAAAAAAGGTCACGCCATACCACACCCACAAAGGTCGTGGCGCTACCGTTGTCGTGTTCTACGACGGGGGCGAGGAGGAGAACCACCACCACCCACCACCACCACCACTCATTCCGACCCCTGGCGGCCGCCAGGTCGAACCAGTCATACCAGTCGATATTCCTCCAACAATTCCTTTTTTTTTCCCCCTACTTTAATGACCACCTTTACGAAGATGCCCCATACTGTTTATGCAATTAGGGACGCCACCTCTCTTTTTCCTAATGATAGGATACACTATAATCATTTGCTATAGGGGGAGACACTGAAGAGGGTGGGTGTGTTCCAATATCCCTCTATCGTTCATATATATATATATATATATATATATATATATATATATATATATATAAACACAATGCAACACAATGGAAAAAAACAAAAAATATCTGCAAGTGTTGGAGAATAAAGACGTGTGGTCAAGTGGGTGGGGACGAGAGGGGGTAAAAGAGGGTGTTTTAAAGATGCAGTTGTCCCGTGGAGCACCGCTGACGGTGGTGGTGGTGGTGGTCAGGCACTCCCTCCAACACTCTACCTCTCCAACACTCACCTATCTGCACAACCACTAAGCCTCCTCCACTTGCTGCTACACCACCGTCATCAACAGAAACACCACCACCACCACCACCACACACACACGCCGTCACCAGTACCACCACTCCACCACAGACCACCCCATCTTCACCCACCACAACCACGGCAGCCAACACAACACCACAACACACTCACAACTAAAACTTACTGACCCTAAGTCTTGCTTACGAGTACTATAACCTAGCGGAGAGGTACTTAATCGCAGTTACAGAGATTGTAGTGCTAACCCGATGTACAACCTAACTCAGTCATAACTGCTGAAAGTACAACCCAACTCGATTACAACTACAGGAACCAGCCATTCTTAACCATGGCAAATCCAGATCAAAACAATGAATTTCGACAGACATATAATATTACTGAAGGTCAACAGACCTGAAATGTGACGAGAGAGCACACTGAAGCCTCTGTGTGACTCGAAAGAGCTCAGTGAACACGGGACTGAATCCTCTGGAATACTGGGGCCAAAACAACAAATAAAACTCGTATACATACAATACAATTTATGAAGACGAAATTACTACTGACTTCAAGAAAATGCCTAATACATTAGAACAGATGCCCACTTGTGTCTGAACCACGCACCACAATTCTGTGGTGTGAAGTCTTAACTATACGTGCTCTTGCATACCCCAGTCACACCATCTCAATCACACTTCCACAAATATTAACTCGGCTCTCTTAAAACGTTACGAGAAACTATAATGGAGAGAGAGGTTCTTACAAGTAATTCAGAAACGATAAGCTAACTGACAGAGGACGTCCCCAATCCTAAAACACACACACACACACTCACACACTCTTAACCCACTGAACTTGCTACACAATGGAACCAAGATCAAAAAATGTGCGGTCGACTCCCACCAGCGAACAATGAGGAGGCCATCCACCTCAAATAAACATCCTCCTGCACTGAGGAACTGGTGATCCAGCCATTTACGAAGGTCATGAGCACCTCTCTCTCTCTCTCTCTCTCTGCCAGTTTGTAGCCGAGAGGACTGGCAACAACTTCCTCCGCCACCTCGACCTTCCCAAAAAAGTACGATAGAAAAAAAAGAGTCGTACGACTTTATGCAGAGCTTTGCATCCTGCTAACAGGGGTCATGCAAATTGCTGCAGAGATCATACGTCCTTCGGGAGTACAGCAGGACTACTGAGCAGGAGAGAGAGAGAGGACCCATCACTGACCACAGCAGGCTAGATACAGGGGAGAGACCCCGTCACCTGGACAGTGGTCGTCAGTGGCCGTGACGGGGTACACACACACACAGAGAGAGAGAGAGAGAGAGAGAGAGAGAGAGAGAGAGAGAGAGAGAGAGAGAGGCCAGGTGACACGGCAAAAATCCAGTCTGCACAACGCACTCGCCTCCCACACACAACAGGTGATAAACAAAGTTGGTTCACAGTCCCACCTGGGGGTATTCCCTAGCGGTGCCAGATGTAGCCACTGGTTGGACCTCCCCATTACGGTAACACACTCGTACCACTAATGTACCATATGGTACTCCTCTCTCCGTTAACGACAGCAGCTGCTGTTGTCAGTTCAATGCACCACATCTCCGCAAAGAAAAAAAAAAAAACAAAAAAAACGAGCACATGTGACACACGTTCCCGCATGGAATTTACAGTTAGTACCGTACATAAAGTGCAAAAAAAAAAAAATATATTAAAATTAGCTTCCACGGGTACTAATCTACGAAGCCAAGTACTTCCGTCAATGACCAAAGCACTCCCAACTTAACACTACCTGTCTATCCGACGTACACTCCCACATTCACAAAAGCAGACGACTGCAAAATTACCGAATAAAAAGCATTACCTGCGCCTCCTCCAGGAGCCGACGCATTACAACACTTCACGAATGCAAATTAAGTGCGTTTTCCCACGCCCGCAGCTGGCGACAGAAAGCAGCCAACTTTTAACACCACCGCTACGCCATCTGTAATCTCCGTGTCAGACTAGAAATGGAACGAATCACGGTGTTTAGAGTCATAATAAGCGTGACGCTACCGGAGGGGCGTCACAACCTAATCTGTGACGGCACAACACGCAAACTCTTTTTAAACGACTGGAAAAAACTGATAAAAACACAATACACACACACACGTGAGCGGGAATCACCTTCTGTATTGTACGGGATGGGAGTTCTACGCACACACACACGGGTGTGTGTGTGTGTGTGTGTGTGTGTGTGTGTGTGTGTGTGTGTGTGTGTGTGTGCCACGCTATCCACACCCGCATCCACCGCCACTAATCCACCCAATGCCCGCAACCACTGACAACCCACCACCCAAAAATCTCTCTCTCTCTCTCTCTCTCTCTCTCTCTCTCTCTAGTAGTAGTAGTCGAGTGCGGACACAGCGGACATGCCCCTACGCACAGCCACACTCAGAAAAACACACACACACACACACACACACTTTCCCCCACCCCCCCAGTTACACAGCTTGTTTGCGTCCGTGACACACCCTGCCGGAGGTCACGGTACACCCTACCACACAGCCCGTGGCACACCCTGCCAACAGCTGCGAGACCCCTGCCGAGATTAATCAAGTCTTAGCGGGCAGAATCATACACCACCAACAAAGAAGCTTTTATCTCCAGGAACACAAACATCTCTCACACCCAACAGCCGCTCCGATAGCAGAAAATCATTACGTCTGAACAAACGTTCTTGGCTTTCAACTCTCTCGTGTGTGTGTGTGTGTTCATACAGTGCACTGAGACAGACTGACAGAAACACACACACACACAGTGCAAATTATGGCTGCGATTCGCGAGTCTGGAGTATTCTAAAAGCATCATGCATACGCTAGGAATTAGCTGCGTACACAGACCGGGGCCGCGGCCGTGAGATGAAGGGTACTCGTGCCTAGAAGATAACTGGAAAAGCTACGAAAGAGTGGTCGTCTACCCAATATGGTCGCCAGATATTATGCCGTGGTCATCCATAGTACGCTCTCTACTGGGCATGAAAAAGAAGCAACTGACACCTTTTCCCTTCTTTTCATTTTACTCTTATTCCGTAAGTGATCTGTCGTGTTTCTCCTAAGCTTATACAAAACAGCTGTGCTAGAACTAGCTATACCAGTCATATGGTAATATTTATGAACTCCCGGTCAACTTTCTTTCAATTCTTTCAAATATACTATTCTCAAAACGGAACAGAGAACATATTAGCTACCATACCGCCGTAAACCAATCCATCTGCTATTCCCCCCACCCCCATTCCATCTGCTATCCAATGTTTATCCATAAGCTTAGGGTGTTGTAAGGTGTGAGGATAATTCTGCAGGTGTCTTCAGTATCAAGAGGGGCAAACTCCCGTGCGTATGTCCAGTCCAGCCTGACTCTGCCCACAACAGTAAGACGTCTACTGACCCTGTTTGTGCAACCACATGTTAAATGGTGGTCCTCTCGCATGATACTGGTAACGGACAATAAATCGACAACACTCCATTTCCAGTCGCGATGTTTTTGTTTATTTCCCCTCTCAATTTCTTACAGGATGTCATGACGGAAATCTGTCCCTTTTACTCGTCAGTCCTGTCCAAAAAACGTGGCCTGTCTCCCCCCCCCCTCCTTCCTAATGGGCTCTTGTCGAGACGACCTCCTGCCATCCACGCCATGTGGCTTCGTCCCCTCTAGGAGTCCAAAACAAAGATACTCTGTTGACTTTAGCGGTGGGAAGCCGCGCCATAACTTGCGACGATGCTACTTGAGATATGTGACCGGCTACTGCTAAACAAACGGAACAAAGACACCGAGCGAGACGCTTACAGATACGCAAGGAACACTGGCAGACGCCGCTTCTTCAGTGCTCCTTAATCTCCAGAGTGGCAAAGGAGCGACCTTTGAGGGCTGGGGGAGGAGGGGAGAAGACACAATAGCTTGAACTTTTGACCTGGTCCGTAAGGGTCGGGTCAAAGGGCCGGGCCATCACACTCAAAGGAGTCGTACCGTGTTGCTCAAATACTCCTAACGTCGTGCAACTGAAGGGGGGATACGACAATTATAACCACATGTCGCCTCGTCTTGCGCAAGGGATTAATTCCTTTGGAAGAAGCGCATTCGCGACGCATCAGAAGGGCTGGCTGCAATGATGATCCAACATTACACGAGACGTGAGGAATGTTCATGTGGTCCTTTTGGCTACGTCGACACGGCGGCAGCAACAGCAAGCACCGGCTGTCCCACACGCTGACGAAGGGCATTGTGGGGCGCTGTGGTGCTTGGGGAGTACGTACAGGCCTCCCTCCTCCCACCCCTGGCTTCCGACCACTGGTCTCCTTCAGTTAACCATTTTCCTTTCTCTAAGTAACCGCAACCCACTGGCTTCCTTCAGCTACCCACTGCCCTTCGTCACGCACGGTTCCAATTCATCCGACTACCCAACACACGGTCCCAATCCAATCCCATGACCTAACAGATGGTCCTAATCCAATCCCACGACATCACGGACAGTCGCAATCCACCTAGCGACCTCACAGATGGTCGTAATCCACCTAGCGCCAAACAGATGGAGTCTCAAATCCACCCTTAAGTCCATAATGCAGGATACGACATACGCATCCGTTTTGTTGGCAGACTTTACCAGTGTGAAATGCCCGTAGGCGATGGTTCCCCGACCCCCACAATGGAGTAAAATACTCAGCACCACACAATGTCCTATACACTTTAACCTTCTCCATTTACTTACGTAAGATCCCTCACTGTCATAGTCCATTACCTTACCATCTATTGTTGATCTCTGAGGTTTTGATACAAAATAAAAATCCTCCAAAATACTTTTGTTTTTTCATACGAGTCGTCAATTTTACGAATGTGCGCTCACGAAGACGGACCACCGAACGCCCTGCTAGAGTGCTAGACACCAGGGCAAAAAAAAAATAAAGGCGTGTGTGATACGTTCCTGGAATACGAAGAACTTCAGTGATTTTGGCCCAGAAAAGTTTGTGCTAACAGTTTAGCGCGTTAGGAGGAGGAGGAGGAGGAAGAAGAGGAGGAGAAGGAGGAAAAAGACAAGGCGAAGGATGAAGAAAATGCACCTCAAATTGTATCACATGGAGACCAGTGCCACAAGAGAGAGTTGGTTACGCGACCACCACCACCACCAGGCCAGGGGTGGTGGGGGTGTCCTGGAATCCTAAGCCACAGTTGGCAGGATCCTCCACCGTCAGTCAACCCGGCCCACCAGCCACTACCTAGCAACTGCAGGACTCCTCACCCCCACCCCACCCAACCTCACAGGGGGGGAAAGACGTTCGCCTTGGCGGATTCCGCAGGAAATACGAGAAAAGGACGTGGAATTTCCTTTCAAAACTTTGAAAAAAACAAAATATACTTACCATACACGCCTATCTTGGTGACCACTTAAATTTCAAAGAGTGGTCCCAAGAACAATATAAACTAACTTGTTTTATTTTTTCATTAACTATCATCATACAAAAACCAGGTTTATCATACTTCATACAGGGATACCGTGCATTAAACCAGTCACGACTGCAGACGACATAAACCCCCCCCCCTCTGTTCCTCCCTCCCCCAAGCGAATAAACCACAAAGCCCCCCTTTCTCCGTCACCCCCCCACCGCCCCCATCTCCCCCCCCCTCACCAACCGGTTTATAAAGTCTAGCGTCACCAGTCGCCACCCTCTTGTAACGGCCTGGCTGACTCACTCCTTGCTCCACCACCACCGCCGCCACCACCACACCACCACAGTCCTTCCTTCACCACCACCAAACGTATATTCCATCTATCCTCCCTCGCTATCAGCACCCAGGTCCTTCCTCCCTCTTCGTGACCAACGCCAGACCACACAAAACACTCCCGAACACTTTACACCTAACGTCTCGGATGTACTACAAAACCTTCCAAGTACGCATTCCTACCACTCGTTCAAAGCCTTCACAGTATGTCACAGTGACACCTGTCATTACTCGTCACACTACCACCAGCTTTCGAACTGATGCCCTGCAATCATAACTAAGGGTCGTACCGTCGTTTTCAAGGGTCGTTCTGTCGTGCTCAAGGGTCGTTCTGTCGTGCTCAAGGGCCGAGCCACTGTACTCGAGGAGTACAATTCCGGAGGCATCCACCGCTGCAGCTGTCCTTGGAGGAACGGGCTTGCAAACGCGGCTTATCTTGCCTATCTCTCTGTTGTTCTTGACGTGACGCAAGTCTGCATATACACAGCAGCCGAGCTGATCAGGTATCCAAGTCAACAATCCCCAACCAGCATCAACACCACTGGCTATTATTGGCCGAGACCTCCCGAACCTCCCCACGTCATCATTGTGATAGTCAAAGCCTTCGTTACAAGACCAATCGCGCATTTTCTCTTCGATCCAAACCATGCACGTAGCTTAAGATTAATCTATAACATTCTGTGAAGCTCTGGAAGACGTAGCAATAAGGTAATCCCGGTCGAATATATTTTGGGCCAATCGGTGAAAAATATAATGTAACTTCGACCCACTAACGGGGACTAAGAAGGGGGGGCTTACGGGGTGCTCAGGCAAAGGGAGGGAGGGGAGGATTAACTGATGTGATCCCCACAGACCCATTAGGATTAGGTCACCTGTCCGGACGTGGCGGTAAATATAGGGATTTACTCCATCAGCTCGAGCCAGATAAACTTACACGCACCTACTCTACTCTGCCTGCAGTCAGCCCCTCAAACGCTCGGCCGGCCGGACGGCCTCCGTAGTCAGTGATGACTATGACCAGATAACCCGCCTCACTGCACATCTCTGGACGTAACACACCCCACGGCCATGATCTTGGCCTTCCATAGGCCTCACCGAGGAATGAGAAGGGGGCGGCAGGCGCCGCTGTGTTTAGGCTTAGTCCGACATGGATGAACAAAAAGGAAACGTTTATCGAAAGACTTGGTTCTTGTACATTCCAGAAAGCACCTGGACAGACCCCGGTCTCACCTCTTCACAACAATCCAGGAACCGACGACACTACAGGAGGAAGCGTTTGGAAGAGAGAATACCACGGTGTTTCGAGTCGAAAATGGAAATAAGTGGTTACTTATTGGACGGGAGAATACAAGGATGTCGTGCAGCGTCCTTGTGTAAAGGCAGAATAAGTTGGAGGAGCCTCAGACACAGAGATACACAGATAGCAATCAACGTCCTTGGGGATGTCGAGAGAGGGAATTCCATCTTATTAAATGTGTCCTGACCTTGGGGTGGGGAAGGATGAGGAGGAAGAGAAAGCCATCGGGTTTGTGGAGAACGCAGTCTTACATCTAGCACCGGCCCCAGATGGGGAGATGGATGGAGGAGGAGGGTTCCGGGGCTAACGCTAGAGACTTGGGCGGGATGTAGAAGCACAGGGTCGGAGCAACGGGGGCCCCAGAAGGGCGGCAGGGAAGGAGGGCACGAGATGCCCGTAGGAGGGGAGTGGTGAAGGGGGAACAGGAGGGAAGGGCGCAGTAAGGAAATGCACCCAAGCGCCCCTTGTCTGGTCTTAAGTTCCCACATCAAAATGGAGATACCAGCGATGTCCCCGACACATGGAACACCTGGTCGTTAAATCCCCTTCAGGTCCCCTTCGAGTTGCATCCTAAATTGGTCTCGACTGTAATGTTTGGGGGTCCTCACTCTTCCCTTACCGAAAATGCGACCTACTGCGGACTCGTCCATCACGTGTACGAACTAGCTCGGTTCCTACGACGTAAAAAACCGGCGAAAGTTCTCGGTTTTAAGGACTTCCTAGCCAAGTTCCTTGCAACAAAGGGCCTGCGACACAGTCACAGCGAATAACAAAATAGGTCCTCCTCCACAGGGTTAGATGGGTTCCCTACTGACCGACGGTCTAACTACGTCCCCAGCAGGTGGTGTCCTGGTCTACATGGGGCTAAACAAGTCCCCCCATTGAGTGGCTTCGAAACGCAAGTCTTCCGGAATAAATGTTGAAATCAGGTAAAACCCCGTCAGGAAATCGTAAACAACGTCCATTTCGTGTGACCTCCTGGCTGGGTCACCTGCCAAGTGACCTGCTCACTACGTCCGAGTGACCACTTTTCAAAGTCACTTCCATGCGACCCGTTCGACATGTCCTTTACAAGTGACCTCTTCTCTGGATCACTTTCGAGAGTTACATGTTTGCTAGATCCCTTCTTAAGAAACCACCATCCTTCTTCTATCCCTTTTGGGTCACGTCCAGAGAGAGAGAGAGAGAGAGAGAGAGAGAGAGACCCTATCCATCCCCTAAGCCTAAGCACCTCGAGCCGTCCCTCGTGAGAGCCCAGCGTCCTCGGGGTGGACAAATCACACTTGACACGACCGAGACCGCCCCCCCCCCCCGAGATAGCGAGATAACTAACCGTCTACCTGGTAACAGGGAGGCAGGTTATCACACACGACGGAGCGCTGGCTGGGGTGGAAGTAGGGTGGGGAAGGAGGCACCCCCACGGGACCCAACGGGTATTCCGGTTCCTTCAATTCCTCGCGCCGCTTTCTCTTGTACACCTCCCATTCACACGCATCGTATCCGCCACGGGCTCTGCAAGCCATCTCGAGAATATCATGTAAGAAAACGGGTAGCTGGTGAACGAAAACGGCCTTAAAAGAAACAGCGCGCAGCGAGAGGACGAGGAGGCGGTGGAGGAGGAGGAGGAGCCGTCGTCACCAAGGTCTCCCGACACTTGAGAAGAGGAAGCGAGATTTATCAGCGTTATCAATGACGGTCAGATGGCACCAGAGACCCCTGGTACATTCCACTTCACATGGCTTGCCTTCACCACACAAATACCGTGTGTGTGTGTGTGTGTGTGTGTGTACAAGAGATGGAGCCTGAGTATAAACTCCATCCCAATGCCGTTCAAACGGGTAATTTACACACACGCACGATACAGCAGAGAATAAGACCAGAGACTTCAGTGAGTAAGCTAAGGATTTCCTGTACCCGAAGTGGGATTATTGGTTAAGTACCAGTGAGATTTGTCTCTGTTGGGGAGGGGGGGATTCATGCCGATGTCAAAGCCTCCACACTCCCGCGGAGACTAGTCTTAAACCCCTTATCCCTTAACCCCTCTTCCCCTTGAGCTCAAAGGGTAAAACCCCTTGGCCTGGTGGCCCTCAAGGGTCACGTCAGAGGTCTGGCCTCTATGCCCAGTCATCATCGTCATCATCAGGGGGTGTTAACAGATCCATCCATGCGATCGAATCAACAAACAGTCGGACACATTCGCTTGACTAAAATCCAATATACCCGCGCGATGTCTTCCTGGCCTTTGAAACACCTCCGCACAAGTGGTGTAAAAAGAGAGGGGGTCACCCCAGCCACTCACCCTTCGGGATTCCTGTGCACTCTTGACTACACAGTGCAGAGGAGGAGGACTCCCAGTGTCAGCCAGACGCTTCCCTCCCTCTCCTCACTTTCCGGCGGGACTAACAACCTCAGCCAGTTATGATCAATAGGGTTCGTCAAGTGATTAATGATGAGGTTGTGGCCCGCCCTTCCCTGAGCTAGAGACCACGGGGCTTCAGGTTTGCCGATGGGGTGGGGTGGGAGTGGAGGGGATCTCTCTCTACTCCTGTGTTTTCTGGCTTCACTGGACCAGAGGTTCCTCAGGGAGGGAGGCCACAAGGAGGGAGGAGATCGAGGGAGGTGAAGGATATGAGGACTCGGGGACAAGGAGGGATTCTGTGGCAAGTGGACGGGGAAGGAAAAAGACGGTAAGACGAATGGACGGGGAAGGGAAAGACATTAAAAAAGCATCGAAGGGTGAATATATATTTTTTTTTTTTTCACACCACTCATGACCCGACTGGAAGGAGGAGGGACTTGGATGACCAACCCAGCAGACGGGAAAGAAGAAAAAAATACCCATGGGTGTCAACCCCACGAGGAATGGCGGTCATGGAAAAGGATGACAAAAGAAGATCAAGAAGGCAAGACACTGACTGTGATACGTCTGAGTGCTGACTATTATCGTACATTTTTACCCGTCGGATTGCCCAACATCGCTCGTGCGCCGGGAGGCAGTTGCTGGGAGGGCAAGAGTGGAATAATTCAATAACTTCAACACTCCTCCTGTTGTGGTGTGTGTGTGTGTGTGTGTGTGTGTGTGTGTGATGTTCTATAACCTCACACGGATTCCTCCCTGCGATGTATTTACGTGGTACTTGTAACCCGTGGATCATTACAGAGGGCGCGGTATTTGTTTATGGTTAGGCTGGGGTCTGTCGGTGCATCTCCTGATCTGGTGAGGCTGTTTCTAACAATTATTTTTGGATCGTTTACACCAAGACAAATTCCTCCACAACGCTACGCTGGAAGGATTTTCACCCGCGCCGAAGAAATCGGACACAAAGCTGTTAATGGGAGAACAGCGAGCCATTTTCCTTCGAATTCCTTTCCAGGGAAAATGGTAGTGACAGACGGGTTGATGCTTCTTGTAGTCTTGGATGGTGGTCGCTCATCCCGTCACGAACAATGACGAGAGTGTCGTTTGCATGGTGAAGCCTACATATTGGCCGGGGGTGAGTGTGCCCCAGGTCCCCCCCTTACGAGTTAAGAAAATCTGGTTTTCTGGACAGCCGTTGACCATTTGGGGACGCCCGGAGCTGCGTACTGATTCACGTCTAGCGTTTAAAACATTTCCGAGGGGAAAGTTGGTTCTGAATGCATTCAATTTGACAAGTCTGTCGGGACTAAACTTCCCTCCCTCCCCCGCTGGTGCATATGAAGTTTATGAAGTTTATAATGGAGTTACCAGCACTGGCCGTAATACCGCGATATTGCACTCCACGGCCTTGGCATTCCATAACGCTAACCGGGACATACATGGCTTACGAGTCGGGCATACGGAAGTGACTTGGGAGATTCGACAGAAGGTACTCCGGGTGTTGGCAAACCCGTGGGCACATCTCCAGGCTTCGTTGTGATATTATGATGACGGTCAGTCTGTCAATAAATGGAAGCATTGTTCCAGTTCAAGACTAAGTATAAATACAGTAGGAGAAACTGACAAGAGAGCAAGTGGTTAATTCTAGTAATGCAGTTGAGAAGTCGAGTCTGTCAAACACGATGATGGTAGTTCCTCATCCCGTGGGACAAAGAAAACAAAGTCTTTCGAGGTCTGGAATTGATAACCCTAGAGACGTACTCTTTCACCTGCGGGTCCGTTTGATTACGGGGGTTTTGATAAGGGGCAAGCACGTAGATAAGGGGGTGAAACACACACACACACACACACACCACTCGGGAAACGGGGTGGGTCACATCAAAGGTAAGGATAAGGAAGTAAAGCTAATGGAGAAGGTTGGGTAGAGATCACGACTTCCCAGTTGAGGCCACCCCAAGCCTGGAAGGAGGCTGAAGGTCGTTCCATCCCTCCTGGTACATCTCTTGATCCCGTACCTTGTCCCCACCTGGAGAGGGTTGGCCATGGGTGCACTTATGTCAGCAGATGATGGTGGCCACTCGGCGGTGCATGGCAACCCACTACCATGAGCAGAGGAGGGTGGGTGAGGTGGCGAGGCCTGGAGTGGGGGTGCAGCAGTTGGCACCACCCGTGATGCAGCGCCCTCACATGCTGATCCCCTCCTCTCTGGTGCCGCCACAGTTATATTGCACTTCTCAGGAACTGTCATGTTTCCATCACGGGCGCCATGCAGCCCCCCCCCCCTCCCCAGGGTCGTGGGGACTAGCAAACACACACACACACACACACACACACACACACACACACACCCCAACACCAGGGGGACTCCTCCTTGCACATCGTGGGGTACAGCTCTAAACTCACACTTCTGGTATCGGTAGCATCTACAAGCCAAGGGGGCTATATACAAGGAGGGAGATACTGTCAGTATCTCTCACGCGGTAGCCAATGCCGTACGATTCATGGGGGTTACGAACAGGGTCGGTCGGCCCCCATCTCACCAGCTACCACAGGCTCCTGTTAGCTTGTTGAGATACGACACACACTTCATTAGATGATGTGGTTAACTATGGTGACCCCGGGGGGTTTTGGGTGTTGCTGGTGCTTGATGCCAGAATACTCGGTAGTTAGACGCTTAACGGTGAGGGATAAGCCGTTGGTAACAACCAAGATGTTACTTGTGTCATGCCTTCGGTCTATGACCTGCAGAGATACTAGGCCTGTTTGGCAAGGCGTGGAAGTGCCTTTTGACACCTGTCCACTCTCTCTCTCAGTCCCGACCTGAAACTCATCAACCATGTTTTGCGTTTACGACTCAAAAGTCTGGCAGCGCATACCGTTCTTCGACTGTTTACAAAACCGATGCTTTCCCTGCGTAACCTTGTCAAATCTGAATCCACTTGCTGCGATTTTCTTGATCGGATATTCTGAGTATTCCATTTATATTCCCTTTATTTAGCTCTCTCTTCTACGTACCCTTTGATCATATCATCCTCTAACTCCATACGCTTTTCTAGGAAATGCTGATTCGATGTCCTTAATCTCTCTTCATGGGAAAGATTACTACTGCCAGGGATCACTTCTGTCCTCCTCCTCCTCCTCCCCCGTATGCCTTCTGGTGAATTTAGTCCATCATCCTGTAATAGGGTGCCCAGAACTGCACAAGCAAGACGTGGTTTCACTAGAGAGAGAGAGAGAGAGAGAGAGAGAGAGAGAGAGAGACCCACACACCTAACACTATCGCCACATTCGCCATGTTCTCTACCTACCACCACCACGGCACATCTACCATCGACGTTTATCATTGTACCATGGGAAGGGCAGCTCAGTCAGTCAGTCATATGCCCCGGCCTCGATGTCAACTGGACGTCAGCTCGTCGACAGATGGAGCCCCCGTCAGCCTGCCTGTTAAGCAATGAGGTGGTCTGTTTGGGTGATGCTGCTGCTATGTCGGATCTATTCTTATCTCTAGTGCTGGTCGTTGTGGTCGATTTAACCCCTTTGTACTCATTTCGAACCACCGTGGTCTTGTAACCTTGTATGATCAACACGGACCATTGTGGTCCAGTTGTTACCCCCAATGATCAACTCGGACCACTGCGGTCGAGTTGTTACCCCGTGCGACCACCTCGGACCATTGTGGTCGAGTTGTTATACCATACGATTATACTGGACTACTTTGGTCGAGTTACCCCGTATGATCATCTCAGCTCACACGTACTTCCCTCCCGTCTCCACACAATCAGGCGTTTCAAAAACACGTACCGATAACTCTGACTAAACATACGTTCAAATCCAGTTGGCAAAAGAGATAATCAAATGTGTACATACCTGTACACATATATGTGAGCAAAATCGTGTTAATTTAAAGCAGGAGGCACCATAGAGTACATAAAGTACCACAGCGCACGAAACTAGAGAATGAGGACGGACGGGACCGAAGAATGGAGTACGCACAAAGAACCTGGAGTACTTTAAGAGCCGGAAGGATGAGTACTTAGTCGCAAGGGGGAAACACAGAGGTGTGGTCGGATATGGCGCTTCTTCTTGCTCGTAGTGTAGAACAGACGACCAACCTGTTCTGTCCGAGGGCCTTTGAAGCAGGTGTTCTCAGACGAGCGAAAGATGACTGAGGAGACTACTGAAGGTGTCAAGGTGTGTGTGCGTTGGGGGGAGGTGGGGAGCTATGAGGAACGATGGGGGGGAAGGAACAACCACCCCGGGTAAAGCCCGGGAGAAGGGGGCGCTGCTGCGACGGACGGATGGACGGACGGACGGACGGCCCCCGCTGCCAGCGGTGCTCTGGTGGCTGGCCGAGTAATTATCCCGCGACCCAGCCTCGCCATCCCAACCCAACCCAAGCCCCGGGGTTCACCACAACCACCACCACCATTAAACCCCAACCACCCACAGCAGCCCCCCCCCCCCCACACACACACCGTCTCACACCCCTTCACCGCGGGGCCTCCAAATCATAAAGAACACTTCCAACAACAAAAAAAAGAAGTCCCCCTCCCAACCACACCACACCCCACCCCTCCCCCGATACAAACAAAACCCGCAAATAATGGCAGCCAAAACAATATAAACCTTTGACCAGGGACACGAATAAAACCTTTCGCCCCCACTCATGACTCGGTCGTGGGAGTTTAAGGGGAAGGGGAAAAAAAAAATTAAACCAAGCAGGTTTCTCATGACTCCTCCGTCCCTCCCTCCCTCGTCAGCAGCTGAGAAAGCCCCGGGCAAAAGCCGAGAAGCCTGGCGAAAGAGAGAGAGAGAGAGATGGGGGACGGGCCGAGGAATGAAACAAGGGGGGGGGGGGAAGACATTCGGGGGCGAAGGGCGTCAGGACGTCCGTCAACACGACTCATCAATCCATCAACAAACGGTACGAGTTTAGTGGGGATGGTCGTCTGTCTGTCTGTCGCCTTGGTCGTCGAACTTTCCTCCCACCCACCCCCACTGTGTTTACACCATACGCTCAAGTTTCGACCCCCCCCTACACGAGAGACCCAGGTATAGAGGAAGTGGAGGAAGGGGAATATAACTTTTTTTGGGGGGAGGGGTGTATGAGACTTCCACCTAACGTGGGGACACTTATATGGGGTCATCCGAGGACACCACCTAACCCTAACAAACCACCAATTTGACCGTTACCACCCCCTCCACCACCCCCACCCCTCCCCACACACACACCCACACACACACACACACACACACACACACACAC
>JAYMFT010018347.1:0-16546 GCA_038088735.1 Panulirus argus
ATTTAATGTTGTTACAGGTTACATATCTACATCTTTGGGAGAATTATTCAATATATACGTCATTGAGCTGGTTTAAAGAATTATAGGTTGTGATCAGGTCACCCCTCACTCTTCTCACTTCTATGGTGGGCAAATTTAAGGCCGCTAGTCTGTCCCTGTAATTTATTTCTCCTATTTCCTGTACTGTCTTTGTTGCCTCCTCTGGACCTTCTTGAATAGTTCTTAGCGCGTCTTTAAGTACGACTACCAAAAACGGGAATTATATTCTAGTTTTGGCTTTATATAGGATATGAAAACCTTGCTGGATAATTTCTTAAGTATACTCTTGAACGATCTTCTAATATATGCCAGCAGATAGTTTATCCCTTTTCCTGTCTTCCTCAATGTAGGGTCTTTGGCGTCAAGCAAGGGACAATGTCAGCTCCTAAATCCCTCTCACACAGATTCCAGCAGCTTATTTTCCTCTAGATATTAATCATATTGAGGCCATCTTTCACCGTGTCCCGTCCTCATTACTGAACTTAACATTTACTCCGGTTGAATTCCATTAACCCTGTCTCAAACCAACGATAAATTTTGTCATGGTCCACTTGTAAGTTTTTGCAGTCGTTATTTTCTGCCTCCGTCAAGACTTTGGCATCATCTGCAAACATGTTCAAGTAAGCGTTCAGTCCTTCTGACAAGTCATTCACATAGATCTATAAGAGTAGTGGTCCTAGAATGGACCCCTACGACACGCCACTAACCCATTTCGAGAATGTGCTCAAGACAGGCGTCCTTTGTACTCTTCCACTAAAGAGTCTTTCCCTTATTCCTGCCTGAAGATTCAGCTTCTTTGCCAGCCATTCTGTGTCGTACAGTGTCAAATGCCTTTGGCAGTATAGATACAATCCGCTCAGCCTTCTCTTTTGTGTACAATAGAGCTCACTTTCTCGTAGATCTCGAACAGGTTTGCTATGCAAGACCTCCTTTTCCTGAAACCGGGTCATCTCTCACCTAGGTTTTTTTTCTTATGTGTGTGTGTGTGTGTGTGTGTGTGTGGGTAGGTGGATGGGTGGGTGGGTGGATGGGTGTGTGTGTGATTACTGTTTAAGTGTTACGCGAATTGAGCTTTACACTCATGTTGTCCCGTCTCATAAGCTTGTATGTATGCACCATTCCTTTACTCTTACGCACGCACGCACGCACACACACACACACACACACACACACACACACACACACACACACACACCACCCTAAGCCACTTACCCGGTTAGCGACCAGCCCTGAGGAGAAGATGAGCAGCTGGAATTGAATTTGGGCCGACTGCCGCGCTCAAGATTCGAACCCTTGTCGGCGGGTCCGTGCTAATTCATTATCAGTTACGCCAACCACGGCGCTGAGGAGGCCCGTATGTGTGTGTTCGTATGCGTGTGTGTATATCCATTTGTGATGTTGTGAGAGGAATACATCGCAATGTATTTGAGATAAGATTACGTCCGAATACAGGAGGTTTGAGAAGGCACTTGCAGAGATGCAAGGAGATATCCCCTGCTGATACCATTACTAACATGAAATACACTATGCAGGGCACAGCATCAACTCAAGACAAAATTGAAGAACGAAACTTCATATTAGCTGCAGGGGCCTTGCCTTGCAGGACACCATATGCCATAATTAGCAGGTCACTAACATGCCACATGTAAGCATTTCCAGAGTTCGTCAGGACCCAATAGAAACCAAGTAAACTGGAAAGAAATTTTGGCAAGATTCACCTCAAGGATATACTAGGCACCTACTTCCTTACATACAGGGTCACTGAACAATGGGGTAAGCTGATGTCATAAATGCCAAAAACAATAGAGTCATTCAAGAGGCGATTATGTGATTATTTCCAAACGAGCATCTTAAACAACGTGGAAATTAAGAAAGATCCTCAATTTCTTTAGCAGAAAACTCGTTACAAGCCATTAAATCTTTTATTTCTGTTCTCTAGTGTGTGTGTGTGTGTGGAGTACCGACGTGGTACATATATACAAGGTTAAGAACGGGGCAATACGACTGTAAACACTTTCTCTTTGTAACAGGCAGTTAGTATTTACACACACACACAAACTGACCGGTCAGATTGAGCCAGACAGAAGCAGCAGAGCCACAGACACAGACAGCCGGACACACCAGAGCCAAACGGAGCCAGAAGGAGACAGGCATTTGGGCAGCGTCTAATATTGCCGTCTGGCTTGACCCGCATACCCTGTTGCTGCAGATTGGTGCCATTGGCTGCGATGTCGCATTCCCCCATTACGTTATATCAGTGGTTGGTACTGGCCGCTGATTGCTGTTAGGGCAGGTCTTGGGGGGGTAGAGAGAGAGAGAGAGAGAGAGAGAGAGAGAGAGAGGCATGGGAGTGCCACTGTGAGGGACCAGCTGGGCTTTATGAGGGAGGGTGATGGAGTCATGCTGGAGAAGAGGATGTGAGGCATATTAATTCGAACTCTTGGCTGTATTACTGTGATGGGATGGAGGTGTAGGAAGGACCGGTGATTGGGGTGGGGGCAGGTGATGTGTCTTTGATGGGGAAGTTGTTAAACTGTTGTCAGTGTAGATGAAGTGGTATTATGGTGTCGTTGATGGGAATGGTGGCTGAACTGGTGTTAATGGGCACTTGAGGAGGACGTTCTCATGTGACGACCCCATGAGTCATTGGAGTTTATGATGTCAGAATTATGGAAGGATTGGCTAACTTAAGAAAATGGGAACTCGTATATTAACTGGAATGCTGTGTACTTAGAAAATGATGGATGGTTTGGTAGTTTAGAGTTATAGGGGTATCTTAATGGGGGGAGTTAAACTGGTTTGTTCGTTTTTGTTTTTTTTTATGTTGAAGGCTCCAGTCACGGACAAAAGTCCACATCAAGGTCTGGCCTTAATTGAAATATGCAAAGAGAAATATGAAACGGAAAGAGAAAAGACAAGGGAAAGTATTTACGAATTTTGGAGGAAGTGAAAAACCTGTCTTTTGAAATGTGCCAAGTCATTGTTACTGGGAAAGACATGAGAAGGTAGAGTTCCAAAGCTTCGACCTGTAGGGAAAGAAGCAGTTATCAAAACGGCCCACCCTTGAATTGCCAACGGCCACATTGTAATCGCGTGACGCAGCAGCTTGCCGAGTATTTTGTTTTCTAGATAGTGGTGTGGGCACAAACAGTCAGCTGTCGGGAGCAAAACTAAAGAGATACCTATAGAGAGAGAAAGTGGACCAACATTCCGGCGTAGGGCAAGGGGGTCAAGTTTAGAAGTTAGCCAGGGGCAATTTACAAGTCGAACCGCTTTCGACTCAACTCGGTCAAGTAAGGATGGAGTGCTACAACCACCCCAATGTGGGTTTTAAGCATATTGATAACCAGGGTCATTAAGGCGGACAACGTGAAGTTATAGCCATCAACTAAAAAGTCTCGAGCGCTTTCTTCAGGTGTTCAAGATGATTCTAAGGCCATACACGCGCTCACTGCACGTATGGCCTTTAGAGGGTAGGGGAGATGAGGGCCTTTATGTTGGGGGGGGGGGGGGTAGGAGATTTCCAATAGGGCCTTTTGTTGGGAAAACGCCTGTTGCTGCTTCTACTGTTGTAGGTATAGCATGCCTTCCTAGATTTTTAGAATCAAAAGGTATTGGTCGTGATATGTGTATGTGTGTGTGTGTGTGTGTGTGTGTGTGTAGACAAGTGAGTGTTGTGCATCTTTAGGGGTTCTTGACCTGTGACAGATGGCCTTTGTGGATAGTTAGGGTCAAGGAGCTATGAGGGCGGCACTATAGCATGTTATCTTGAAAGTGAAGAGGTCATGAGATTAGATTTCATGGGTGTATTGAGGAAGTGTTGTCATTCGTGTCTAATATGATTGATTGTTAAACAAAGAATGCTGATCCAGGTGTCTGGAAATGAATAGATAGATAATGAATACCGAACGGTTTATTGAATTCAGGGAGCGATTCCGCAAAAAAAGAAAATATGGTTGAAAATTACAGAATTTGGGGTATTTATTATTAGTAACCAGTTAATCACGAAAGATCTTAAGATCAAGATGAGGCTGGATACACCTATGCTTTGGATAAGCGCATGAGTCAAGTATAACTGCATATTACAGGAAGTTTTACAGAGCAGATTCAGTGGTTTATATATTAGACATTTTACATTTAGTGGTAAAGTTACATACTGGCTGAACTGCAGTTGAATTGTGTGTGTATGATTATTATTTGCGTGCTACGGGGAGGGAGGTGTACACTGGCATTGCCCTGTCTCTTAGCCTTGTTTATATGTACTATATGTTTTACTCCTATATATGTATGGATACAAACACACACACACACACCCTAGCTTATGTATGTTTATGCCTGTGTGCGTAGGAGATACAGCCTGGAATTTAGTGTTGTGTCGACAAGCAGCGAGTGGAGACTAGCGTTGAGTCATGGACACGAAAAGGAGAGTGGGAAGGTTGGAAAATGACCATTTTCTGTCTGTACTGTACATGTGGAGGATGGGGGGAAGGGGTGGGGGGAATGATCCGTGCTTACTTGTCTGGATGTGTGTGTGTGAGGACAGGAGGTTAGGACGTGAGGTGATTGATGTCTGTCTACCTCTGTGTTTGAGACTGGAAGGTCTGTTATTCTCCACACCTGTGAGGATGGGAGGGTTTCAGTGTTACCATCATCTGTACGTGTTTGCGGCATGGTCACTGTCCACCTGTGGATGTGTGCGAGGATGGGAAGTGGCCAGTTACACACACCTCTCTTAACCTAGCTATATACAGGATATTGAGTTCGTGAAAACTCAGTGTGGAAGGTAGTGGGTGATTTGGAGCGTGAGAGACGTTGGGTTACTGAAAGGACTCCATATTTTAGAATAAGTTTTGGTGCACCAGTTAACTCAGTGAGAGAGGACATACCACCCAACAAATAAGGTATAAGGTAGAGGCCATAGCGTCCACCACACTGGCTTTATGGGAGAGCTGAAGTATCCACCATTTTAGCCTAGTGGGAGAGTTGATAGTATCCTCCATATTAGCTATATGGGATAGGTGATAGCATCCACCCCATTAGCAGCTATCCGTAAGAGGTCATACTATGCAGTGGGCCAGCTGTATGTGAGAGGTCATAGCATGGGGTAAGGGGCAAGGGGTAACGCTTGTCTGTCTGATGTGCAAACGTTGGATTAAAAATACTGAAACATTGTGTTCAAAACACCTAATATCACGTTTTTAAAGTCAGCGAAGAGGCTAATGAAATGCAAATCAGGTGTTTAGTCGTAGAGGATCAGCAAAGGGAGACCTTGAAGCATAAGTAAGTCTCGGGGGATGAATACAAGCAGTAAAGACAGAAAAATGTAAGTCGTAAGGTTGAATTTGTAGAGTGTGGAGAGAAAAAGTATAAGTTGCGAGGTTCAGTTTAAGGAGTATAGACAAAAATGTAAGTTGTAAGGTTGAATTTGAGGAGTATAGATAGATATATGATACTCCTGCAGTATTAATATGACAGCAACTCGTTTCACAGTAATGTGCAAGGAAAGAGCGGACGGTTAAGTACGGCTTGTGAATAGAAAACACGTAAGTAGTGAAAAATAGCGAGACTCGAGACTTTTTTTTTTCGCAGCAAAAGACAGTTTGAATACACTGTGAGGTTTTATGAGGGGTTTATGAATGTGAGCGCGAGAGAGAGAGAGAGAGAGAGAGAGAGTCGTTGTCGAGAGAAAGAATTGAAACATACAGAACGAAGAAACGGAAGGCAGAGATAGAGAAAGAGAGAAAGAGGAGGAAGAGAGGAAGACATATTAAATGTGAAACCAAGAGAGAAACGATAAATAAGAAAAGTAGGGGCAGACGGATTCCATAATAAGCAAACGTAGAGTGGATTCAGATGGTTGAGGATTGTAAAGTGTGTCGCGATAGATTAGATCGCAAGTCTTAAGTTAGCTAATTTTATTAGTGAGGTCACCACTGGCGTTTTATTGTCGTGTTTATTTTTCAGTACAAGGCCACCACGCTCCTGCAGCGCCTTTCTCAGCGACATGGCTTTATTGCTCTGTTTATTATTATCATATTTCGAAATGTATATATATTATCTCTTTTGGGAGGATGGGTTTTAGCGAATCTTCAATATGTATTTGTACGTGTGTTATGTATCTGCTTGTAGTATTCTGTCTGAAGTTATACATGACTGTTTGGTTGACCAGGTGTATAACATAGACCTGCATCGGGCCCAGGTGTGGAAGCAGTGTGGGGCACACACAGCTTGGAGCTGATGCAGAGGCGTCATCTGGGAGATAGGATGAGACATTTAGAGCGTATTGCGGCTAAGGAGCAAATCGTAACTACAAATAAGTCGGTGATTAAGAAGTGAGAGCGACAGAAAACGCTCACGGGCTCTGGAGTTGACCAAAAGATAACTTATTTAAGAAGCTGTCGCAGGAAATCTGTGTAAGTTGTCGGCCTCGTGGATGTGAGTGTGACGCACACCCTGTATAAATGTAGCAGTGGATTACCAGATATCTCGATGATCCGTACGCACATGTATGTACCTGGCACAGAGTTTGAAAATTAAGGGCGTAGGGTCGTTGATTAGCCCAATAATAACTGAAAATTTATGGGGGAAGAGACTCTCAGGCGATGTAGTTTCTGTTTGTAATCTTATTTATAGTTAGTAGAACTGCAGGTGAAGTATGCAGCCTCTTGGACCGCAGTCATCTGCTTTTTCAGCAGACATCCAATGTCTCCCTATGTTAGAGGCTTGGGTTGGACAGAGGAGCTGAGAGTCACTCGAAATTACAGGACACATCCTAGGAGTGTCAATGGCGCGCATTCTTTGCACAAGAGGTAGGGCTACGCAAGGGATTTCTTGCTTGTCCATGTTTTAAGAATGTCACTGACACGTATGTCCAGAGTCCATCCCAACAGACCTAACAAGATCCAAATTAAGTGTTCTGCGTAAGTACTAATCCAAGAAACAAGTACAGCGTACATGAACTTCATGCTGTGCAGGGCTGAAGAGATCTGACGGCCTTGATTGTGTTCTGGTCCCCCCCCCAAACCCACGTTATTCCACACTTGGCTGCCCCGAGACTACCACCCTGAAAGGCACTGAGGAAGACGAGAATAGCACTTACGAGTGAAATCACAGTGAAGGGCCCGAGGCTGAACGTCATTCAGAGCCAGGGGAACATATGTCTCATGATCTGGCTTCGTACTCAGCCAGCGAGCCACCAACCACTCGACCCTCACCGCTACGCCAGACGGTACTCTCATCTCATTATGGAGTATAACTGTTGTACGGAAGTGCGTCGTATCCGTCGAGTGAGTACGGTCAAGAAGAGGGGAGGAGGGGGGGAGGGGACATTCAAACACCTCTTGGTTTCGTAGTCGACAGTTAAACCCTGCGAGATGGTATCGCCACCTGTAGCACACTTTGCTACTTTTTAATACGTTTCGATCTTATGCATCTGTTGTTCCTTGTCCTCAGCCCGGCTGTGTCCCCTTGACTAGCAAGCCTCCTCTCATTGCACGCCAGGGCGCATGACGGTGTTGCACAATACTGGTGGTTTGTCTCCATCTGAGCTTACGAGGCAGACGGTTTGGTGTGAGAGCATAGTTTCGAGGGTGTCGCAAGCGGTGGGTGCATGACGGATCCGTGAGACACTGCACTTGATGGCGTCGTCGCCGGTACACCTGTATGTAAAATACACACACACACACGACACTGTTCACCACACCTGTTTATTGCTGTCCGTCCTCGACACAGCAGATGTGATGACTGTGTTTAAACCTGTTGTGGTGTTGCCTCACAGTCTTTGCGTGGTTGGCAGGCAGGCTCCGCATGGCGAGGGTTTATTGAGGAGGGTTTGCCCGCCCGGTAAACTCTGGTACCCCGGAAACCCAGAACGACGGTTGTCTGGTGGGTACTACTCGTTGACGGTGGATGATGGCGACGTCTGGACACCGCAGTACGATGCTTGAAAACACGAGGATACGACGACGTTTGAGCTCGACGGTACGACCCTTAATCATGGTGGTACGACCCTTGAGCACGGGGGAGCGATCCCTAACCTCGACGCTACGACCCTTAAGCACGATGGGACGAACCCTAAGCACGACGTCACGAGCCTTAACCGTTAAAGGGTTAGGCTAAAAGTCACACCCTCATACCTAAGGGTCGTACCGTCGAGGTCATGGAGGTCAACCGTGTAAACAACACGCAGAAACGCAAGCAAGTTCGTAGTATGTAAGTAACAGTAGTAAGTGTAGTATGAAGGTCCCGGCGGGTGTAGTCGATGTCACTGACTTTGTGTCTGAGGATATCACTGGTAAACCTATGACGTCTCAGTCGATATCTGGACTGGTGACGTCTTCATGGCTGAGTATATTAAGTCACGAGACAAGAATGATGTTAACGAGCGACAGAGACTTTGACTAGGTTGGATGAGTAAACCTGTCCGAGCCGTGTGAGTGTACGGATTTTGGTGATGGAAGGAGTCGACGGCCTGCCATACGCATGGATCTCGTCGCTCGCCCCTCGGCCCTACCCTTACAGTGGACGCGATCAGTCCTTCACGTAACCTTCGTGTGGGTAGCCTCAGGTGCTGCTATTGCTGTGTTTCTCCTCAATGGCCTTGTCGAGGGAGTGGGTGGAGGAGGCGGGGCCCAAGGCTCCTGAGGCTTAGGTGATGTGCCCAGAAGGTTGAGGTTCGACACCCCCATTACGACCGTTTCAAGACGTTTGATGAACTATGGGGGCGTATGTGGCCGGGGGAGGGGAAGGGGTGATCATCTGGTGAAGGTGGTGGTGTGAGGGAGGGTCTGTGGTCGGGAGTAGTGAACGTGGTGCCTGCCAGTTTGCCTTCTTGGGAAGGAAGAAGAGATGGAGGTGGATCTTCCTTTTGGTTGGGACGGAGGGATGCCTTTGAAGGTTATGGAGGACAAGAGCCAACAGTTTTGATACGAATATGATGTAATGGTTATTCCAGGTATCATCATGGGGCTGTGGATGCGTACTAGACGTCATCATGGGGATACAGGGCCATACTAGGGGCATACCAGACATCGTCATGGGGATGTAAGCGCAAACCAGGCATCATCATGGGGATACAGGGGCATACCAGACATCCTCATGAGGGGCATAGGAGAATACCTGACATCATCATGAGGATGAATGCGCACACCAGTCGTAATTGATTATGGGGAGATGGGCACGCCTTTTGGTGAGGGTGTACGTGGCGTGCTAAAGTGTTGCGGGTGGCAGACACAGTGCAGGCATTTTGGTCGGGGTTTGGTAACGTATACGGGTCGTATCGGACCAGGAGAGAGCTAGGGAGGGAGGGAGTGGAGAACAAAGGAAAAGATAAAGGGTGTGGAAAGATCAGAAGAAGGTTTAGGTTTAGTAGTGGAGGTACGCCATGAGGAGGAGGAGGAGGAGGAGTAGGAGAAGGAGGAGGAGGAGGCAGTGAGTGACCTGTGGGAGGTGTGCGGGCGATGCGGAGGACGATGAACAGGGAGATACAAGGGAGAGATTGAAGGACGATTGTTATGACGAGAGGAGTGTGACTTGAGTTGCGTGGAGATAATGGCAGGGTTCAGAAGTAAGGAGGTGATGTTTGGTGGAGATAGATGGAGGGGAGAAGAGAGAGAGAGAGAGAGAGAGAGAGAGTACTTAATACTTACGACGAGATTTTGCCAGAAAGCAGGGAATTGCGCGTAGCGCCCACCGTAGGAAAACCCGGGATGATGAAAATAGTGCCGTGTGAGTTGCATGTTTGCAAGTGTTATATGTGTGTGTGTGTGTGTGTGTGTGAGACAGAGAGAGGGGGGGCAGCGACGGAGAGAGAGAGAGAGAGAGAGAAAGGAGTAAATGGAGGATGAATTGGTGGTGATTGTGAATAGGGTGGGGTTTAAAGATGTGGTTGAGGTGGGTACGTTTGAGAAGATAGTGAGATGCAATAAAAGGGAATTAGATATCTTGCCATGAATTGCTATACAGCGGAGGAGACAGCAGTTAAGAAGACAGAGATTGTAACGTTTTCCCACAGATGTATTCTTAAAAGAAAAAGGAAGGATAGTGCTGCAATGAGGTGGACAGGGAAAGATAATGTGAGACAATAAGTATACAAAGAAAGAGACGAATTAAGAGGAAAAATGTCGAGAAAGATGAATGATAGACGTTCATAAATGGAGTGAGGGGAAAGAACAGAAGGAACCACGTCTTCTGGGAGGATCAAGCCAAAGGCTTTTGTGAGTGCTTGGCGCTGACGTCGCAAGTTGAGTAACGAACGACTGAGTAGATTCATGATGAGGCAAAGCGTGAATATCATGGTTTAGGGGGTAGGGAGAGATGGGGTAGGGGGGAGGGGAAGGACTGAAAGTGTGCTAAGAAAATGAGGAACAGCGAAATGCAGAAGAGAAGGAAGAATTTAATCAGAAAGGTGGAAAAGGAGAAAGTCAAAGGAACGTTGTTTTTGGTAGGAGAAAGGCGATGATACAGAAATGGGAAGAGGGAGGACGGGGGACGGAATCAGGTAGAGTAAGACAGCGCAAAAAGTAGAGGAAACTCAGCGAGATGAAGAGGAGAGTAGGTGTAGGACACACGGAAGAATGTACACGGATTGGATGGAAGAGGGCGTTCGTGGAAATAGCGTGGGAAAAAGTATAATTGTTTAGAAGACAATGTTTAAGTGACGAGTGTGAGTATTAGGGAGAGAAGAATGAGAATGAGTAAACTAGTAGGAGAGGAAGAGGAGGAGGAGGAGGCATTAGTAAGAGGAAGACAAAGAGAAAAATTATGAAGGTGAGGAGTAGAAGAAGAAAATGTGTGTGCTTGTGAATCTGAGAAGTGTGGGGAGGAAAAAATAACGAAGAATGTGTGTGTGTGTGTGTGAAGACGGGGAGAGGAGGAGGAGGAGGAGAGGAGTGTGAGTGGAGTGTTTATTACCTAGTGGTGGTGGCGGTCATTACCATAACAAAGGGAAGCGTGGCGCTGGAGCGGGGATGGGGCAGCCCTGATAAAATACTACATGCCGAGCAACACCTTAGCCAGGCACCCACACGACCCAGGTGACGGAGGTCCAGTGTGGTTGGTGGTGGTGGTGGTGGTGGTGTCCCACACCTCCACTTAGGGGAAGCCTTCCTTATCTCCACCTGGGAGGCCCTTAACCTCCTCCACCTTTGGGGGAAGGGGGCACCCCGCTCATGCAGTTGAAAAGGAGGTTATAGCCTGTCTCATCGGGTTGAGTAAGTGGAAGGGGAGCAGTGCCAACCGCAGCAAGAGGGAGGGAACCCCAGTTTAAGGAGGGAAAATGAAAGTAGGAGGGGCGCCTGGTTGAGTAGTGCCGCCTGGCACAGCTTTTCTCTTAGGGAGGGAAGTGATCATGTAGTGAGAAGAGCTCATGAAGATAGAGACCTCTTGGTATGGGTAGGCATTTGAGGGGCAGGGATGCTTGGAGGAAGAGAATTGGATCACGTCGATTGCCTTTGGGAACAGGGTTGCCTGATTAAGGGGGAGGGGGTCTGGGGGAGTAGATATAGCTAGGGGAAGAAGGATTAGGGCTTTCAGAGGGAGACAGATTATTAGGGTGACAGGAGGAATATCAGAGTTATAAGAGATCCTTTAGGGACCAAAGGAAAGGGCAGCAGAGGAGAAGAAGAAGACCTTGAGGGAAGGATGGTTCCCTCTAACAGGAGGGACGCTAATATTGCAGGAAGGGATAGGTGTATGGGAAGGATTCATGAGAAAGGAGGGCATCTCTAGGAACAGGAGCACCTGAGTGAGAATAAGGGCCAGCGGTGAGGAGAGAAATTTGAAGCGAGAGACCTTAGGTAGAAAAAATACCTGAAGGTGGAGGCGACTTCGCTGGGACTGCTCAGTTTGTTTCATTCCCACCCCTTCTGCTTGCAGTCACACTGCCAGGATGCTTTTCAAGAATCAGCCATGGGGACCTGTTGCTGTTAATTAATCATCTCAGATTTATAGACTTGAAGTCTTCAGTCTCTTAGAGCTGGACTCCTCAGTCACGTAGACTTGGGGTAACTGACCACGTGGACTTTGAATCGTCAGACGCGCGTCACTGAAGACGATAGCCTTATGGTCCTGAAACTGTCAACGCATAAACTTTCAGAGTCGTCAAGCACGTGGAGTCATTAAGCAAGTGAACGTTGAGTTATCAAGCATGTGGATATGAAGGCGTCCAAACACGTGCAATGGAACCTCCGGCACTTGCCCCCGGAGTCGTCCAGCACAAGGACTTGGAGGCGTCCAGCACGTGAAGTGAAGTCGCCAGACACCTGGACCTCGAATATCTAACATAGTCCTAGACCGGGTGAGTCCCTGGACTGATTTATCGGTCAACCAATCTGGACTTTTACAAGTTGGTGTCCTTGTATTGCGTCTCGCGTGCTTAGGGTCTTTTAAAAGACAAGATAGAGTGATCGGCTGGTGTTTACAGAGGATAGTTTGGTGCTTGTAGAACATATATTTGTGCTTATAGAGCTTCTGGTGCTTGTAAGACTTCCTCTAGTAGTTGTAAAGCAACTTCGGGTGCTTGTAGGAAAGCGTAATAAGTTCCTACGTCGTCCTCAGCGTGCAAGTAGTTGGGTGATCACGTATTACTGTTGCTAGACCGATCGGTGTATGGAACATGATATACCCAGGGGCAAGGGCCGTACATGCAGTGAGAGCGTGCATGGCCTTAGAATTGCTTTAAACACGTGAAGGAGGTGTTCAGGTTTTTCTTTTTACATAAGAAGTTGTAACTAGACGTTGATGGACTTCATTACTGGGAGGGATTCAGTAAGTCTAAAGCCCATATAACCATATAACAGACCTAGACATAGAGAAAAGAGATAAATGTGAGAAATAATGATGAGATGAAATACAGGTAGGCAGATAAAGATGAATAATTGAGTGGTTTATTGTAGAGCTGTATTAGCATTGGACGAACAGGTAATAGGAAAGGCGAAACGATTTGAGATTACACAAAGAGGTAAAAGAAGTAGACAGAAGAAGAAGAAGAAAAACGAGGAGAAGATGAATGAGAAGATCTCATAAGACTAATGATTCGAAGTACGAAATTCTTACGAATAACTGCGGCTGTTTGGTAGCCTTTCAAGGCCTTTGTGTGGACCTCCGGTCCCTGACTTGAGCCTTCAGCATAAAAAAAAAAGAAATAACATATGAGGAACTTTGAAAGGAAATGAAATCATGACGTAGGCGACTGAATACACTGTATTATATAATTTTCAACAAATTTGTTTGAAACGCCATAGCTCGATGCTGTCCGGGGGAACCAGCATACATGCATGCGCGTGAGATGGATGACTAAATGACTTCCTCTGTGTGGTGTACTGAGCTGGTCGGTCTGTAGCCCAGATATTTACACCCGTGTGTTGTGAGGTAAGGACGAGGCAGATCCTGGACATGCTAGATGGTTATTATCGAAGGATTCCCGTCTTTAGCATTTTGTTAACTCGGGGAAAATGTAACACACCTGTAATGGGCTATACACGCAACCCAGGCTCCGAGTTATAAGTAGTCTTTTCACTGTGTATTTAAACGTGTATTTCCCTCGTTTGTTGATCCCGGTGGGCTGCTGGTACGTAAATGGGGGTACCGGAAACGTAATTAAGAATTGCATTAATGGACTTGCCACGTACATGGGTAGAGAATGAAGGGCTTGGGATGGCAGTGGATATTTAGGTTATAATTGATTGTAGGTCAGGCTACAATGTGGTAATGAGCTGTTGGTGGGGGCCGGGAACGGGTGGGGAGGTTATATCCTGTTGCTCACACGGCCTCGCATTGAGGAAGTTAATTTACGACTTGAGCATCGCTTGGGGGTCTCGTGTAATGATATGACCGGGAGAGAACACACAAAATGTCAAAAGGTATGTAAGAAAAAAATGATATTCAACATTGGAATAGAAATACTCCGCTATAATTGCTGCAAAACAGTTGAGATGTGCAGGAATTGAATGAAGATATTGCAAAAGAGTGAAGACATTTTTAGCAGCAGCGTTGGAAATCGCCTAGAGAGAAGAATGTGTGAACTGCGTAAGCCCTTCATATTCCATTATTGTGGCGGGAAGGAAGAGAAAACGTTGCATGACTCGCCAGAAGCATTATTTGATATCAAGCCTCTTATTATTTATCTATCGGAGGTATCCAGCTTTCCCCCAATCCCTGTGGAAGATATAACAACATTCTGCTGCTTCCAGCATTCAACAGTCAGGCAGACGGACATATTTACTGCGACAGACTGAGAGACGAAGGTATTTACGTTCTCGGGACACGGCATTGTGCTTAGTGTTGAGTTGCACCACGACATTATGGTGTTGTTAATATCTCTCTGCTGGTATTTCATGTTCTAAATTACTAGTAAAGTATAGAATTATTTACAGTGTCCGCCTCAGATATATATGATTTGAAATTTTGAGTAAGTTTTAAGCGTTTAAGAGCGAAAAAGAAGAATCTTTTGGTCAGTAATTTCTCCACACCCGAACGTTTGCTTATTGTAGTGTAAATCTTCTTCGACGATTACTGATGTTGAATGTTTGGTAATGATGCAGTAGGGAGAGTCAAATAGTGTACGTGATCACTGGATTATTTTAGACTTGCAGGAGGTAATAAATTTGAGGTGATTTATGAAGACTGCTAGACAGTGAGAGAATTTTGTTCTAAAAAGTGCTAATGTAAATTTGGAAATCCACGGTTCACTAAAACATTGGACATAAGCTGTATGTCTGTGCGGTATGAAGATTGAGAATGGAGTTAATGATGATAGATACATCAGTAGATAGTTATAATTTATAGAAATGGTGGAAGTTAATGATTATAGACACATAGGTAGATAGATATAGACATAGTTTATACAAATGATGGAGTTAATGATGATAGCTACATCGATAGATAGATATAGACATAGTGTATAGAATTGGTGGGAGTTAATGATGATAGGCACATGGATAGATATAGACAGTTAGCTTCTGGAATTGATGAAGTTAATGATGATACATAGATAGATAGATATAGAGATAGTAAGTGGAAATGATGGGAGTTAATGGTGATAGATACATCGACAGATAGATATAGACGGATACGTAGCTTTTAGAAGTGAAATCTCGGCTTCTCGTGCCAGAGCCAGCGAGGAACATTGTCATGGCGTGCCTTGTACCGAGGACCCACTGCTGCTGCTGAAGGAATTCGACGTCTTTTGATAATAAAGAATGGTAAGTTTACCCGCATCTTGGGAAATTGGAAATCACTTGAAGCCTCGGGAACTTGGTGCGTATTGGTAGAGAAAGTCAAGCAAAAGAAGGTCGAGCCCCCGTGAGTGTGTGTGTTGGGTGAGTGGGGGTCGGGAGCAGGGGGTTGGGGATTAGGTGGGGGGAGGGTGGGTTCAGCAGCAACGTCGGTACGTACATACATACGGACGCACACACACCCCCGACGTGGGAGTCTGTCGGGGGGTGTAGGAATACGGCGCCAGAAATACGGGTCCAGCAAACCTCCCACACAGACACACATCAGAAAACCGACGCCATACACTTGTGTACTCTCTAATAACTCTCTCTCTCTAATAACTCTCTCTCTCTAATAACCCTCTCTCTCTAATAACCCCCTCTCTCTCTCTCTCTCTCTCTCTCTCTCCATTGATACACTGTACCTTACCCTCTCCAACCACATCTTCTTTCCCTTCCCCTAACTGCCAAATTAGAAATATAGAAAACGCTGGATACACACAAGGTGTATTCAAGACTAATAGGAAACTTGTTGATATCGTACGTGACGAGGCACTTAGAATCATGGCATAAAATAGTTATGAATAATAGCAATGATAGTAATGATGATAATGATAATATTGATGATAATGCTATTGATGGTAGCAGTGATAATGAAAACTGTTATAATACTGCGAATTTATTATTATTTTTATCATTATTATTATTATGGCAGGATTAAACTACTGTATTCTGTTTTGTAATTATTATTAGAATTATGTTGTGAGTTTTGGCAGTAATAGATACCGTGTGACAATGATCATTGTGGTAATTACAAAATGGTGGTTATTCTCCTTCGTAATACTATCAGATCATGGAATCTAATCGAGTGATTATGCTAAGAAATTGTGGTGGAGTCCTCAACCACATTCACTCCCTTTAGTAGTATTCTGTATGTGGTTGCTCACTTACTAGGTATCTGAGTGATGAACTTTGACCCACATAATGGCGTGGGTCACGTCTGAAAATTGTTTATTGTTTGGAAAAGTTACTGCTGCCCCGTTACGGATATACAGTGCCGCCACACACGGCCCCTTGTGGCTGGGAGGTGTACGTGGTGCTGGTGATGACTTGGAAGACTAATGGAAACATTGCTCGGAGAACTGAAGGCATTAGGCTTCGTAGAGAGCGTGTGAATAAGCCTCTCACGGTTTACTCGGCTACATAGTGAAAAAGAAAATTACACACACACACACACACACACACACACACACACACACACACACACATATATATATATATATATATATATATAT
>JAYMFT010018358.1:0-16546 GCA_038088735.1 Panulirus argus
ATTGTTGTGAGTGTGTCATCAGCTTGCGTCCTTCCCCTAATGAAGACTTTACTGCGTGTTGCAGCTCTTGTTAAATTGATTCCGGAGATGCTTCTTCTTTCACCTCGAGTCCACCAAGACAAGACTCGCTTCAAGAGTCGCATTCAGACATAAGAGACGTCAGAAGGCAGCTCGCGAGACGTGATTCAAACGGTTCACTTGGCTGTTTAGGTCTCGCTGAGGCTGTGGGATTCAGTTCAACAGCAGTTTCCAACAGTTTATTCGGGTAATCATCTCAAAAATACAAACTGAGAAATGGTGAAATTCATGACAAACTTTTCATCAGACTGCTTTATAATTACCCTACCAGCGATCGTCAAAGACTCCGGAACGCTAAGAACAGTCCCACACCGGACAAAAAATGCGAAGCTAGAAGTTCACTTCTGTTCAGCGAGAACTTTTGGGGACGTTCCATAAAAACATCTCGAACGTGAAGAACGGAAAATCATGAGACGAGAGTTGGGGTTCCGGCCTGACGATCGAGGCGTATGACGTAGACTAATTCGATTACCAAGCGTCGTGACAGCCGAGGTCACCGAAGCCCAAGAACTCGGAAGAAAAATAAAAAAAGAAATATTCGGAAGTAAAACTGCAATCATAATGACACGAGAACAGCAAACTATGTTTCTGTAAGAATATAAAACAACAGGAATTCTTGCTCTCAAAAGTTTTGACTTTCTTGGCATCTCTCTCTCTCGAGCAACAGTTGAATGCGTACAGCAACAGTGGAGTGCGTACAGCAACGGCGGAATGCGTACAGCAACGGCGGAATGCGTACAGCAGCGGTGGAACGCGTACAGCAGCGGTGGAATGCATTTGCTTGATATTAAAGTTAAATACTGCTTTGTCGTTATTGATAATTGCGTTTCTTTTCTTTTTTTATCCATCGTGGATATATGGTCTGATGCAGAGGCGCAAATTGTTGGTAGGCTCAGTACTCGATGCTTGTTCATTTTGCCCCGAGTCTTCGAACGTAGAAATATTGTTTACGTAGACATTCAGTGCAATATTGTCTTCTGTTTGTCTCTCTCGTGTATATATATATATATATATATATATATATATATATATATATATATATATATTGCGGAAGACACTGCAGTTTCTATTGCTTTCTCTTACTACAAGTCATAAACAGGAATTTGCAGTAAACTTAATCACTGTGGCTCCATTGTTCAAGGCACTTTACTAAATTGTTCCTGCGCAGCACCTGTGTCCAGCCACTTCCTTAGCACTGTCAAAAAATTATTGAACCATTAGCTGCCTTAAGACACTGTTTAATTACTTTTTTTTTTTTTTTAGGTTTCTGTTGCTATCGTTCTATACACGAGTCTTCTCAGTTCACGTTATTGTTCATTTATTTTTTCCTTTTTCGTCATGGTCGTCTGTATCAATAAGCCGCGTAGTTGGATTTGCATCCTACTTAAGAAAAGTGGTGCGTTAAAAGGACAGAGGAGTTATGGGACCGAGAATGTATAGAAGAAAAAAAAAAGAGAAAAAATGACGTTAAGACAGTAAAAAAGTTCCAGAGATGAGACACCACAAATGTAGAACTTCCTCCCCGTACATTGTAGATTTTTAAGAATCGGCAATTCACTCGCGCACACACACACACACGCTGATACTCGACTCCAATAGCCACCATAAAACTGCTCGCTGCTGTTATTGATGTTCCCGCATCCTCCTCCGATGGCTTTCTCTGGACTGTAGCCGTAAAGATGCCTAAGGGGATACGAAGTGTGCACTAGAATACCAGGCAAAGCCCAGAGAGACACTTTCCACAGAGCTGCCGATAGAGAGAGAAAGAGAGAGTTTGGTATGACAACGTTTTCTCTTCGCTTTAAAGGCAAAGGTTGTTTCCTCCGCTCGTCTGTATTTTCCCTCGCTTGCCTCGGAAGTGTCAGAAGGGATTGATTATTAAATGCTACCACTTTAGAATCTTAAAAGTGCGTGCATCCCTTATGTTAAACACGTAAGGAACAAATGCTGTGTATACCATAGTACAGGGCATAACATGGAATGAAAAGATATACATCACATCAAAGTACGAGGCTTAATTAACACTAGAAAGAACCAATCCAATCTAAATGACATCAAGTGTATTTGAGTTTAACATGCTCCAGTAGGAGTGAGGTCTTAAGTGACATCATCTTCATGTTTTTGGTCTTCATATCTTGTGAGTGACTCGTGTCCGTATTTCCTTCCTGTCTCCCCTCTCTTGAAAGACGTCGAATAAATACACACCAGACAGTAATAAGCTTTAAAGACTGTCTTTAACGTCCATACGCTTGCTTCATCTTTACTCCAAGTCAGCCACAGGTCCTTGCTCCTCTGCCGTGCCACTTGAAACTTGTATTGAAGAGAGATTCGGTTTACGTCGTCTGTCGTATTCAAACACCTCGGATTCCCGTATAATTTGCATATACACAATCAAGTTTTAAGCTAACCCGCCGGTCAAAAAATATAAAAAAAAAACTAACAAAAAAAAAACGCTTAATTATCTCTGGTTTAATGCAATGTTATCCTAAACGCTTAATTATCTCTGGTTTAATGCAATGTTATCCTTTTTTTTTTTCATAGTTCAACTCAATATACCTGGATTAATCTTATACACCGGTTTAATCTCAGGTGAAAATGTGTTATAGCGCTTCATGAATGGTCCTGATGTATCGAATTAAACAGAACATTACTCGGACGTCAGAAATGAATCCGGTCTTGACAAAAAAAAGGGGACGAAGAGTTTGGAGCGTCGTGTTATTTGTGAGGCGACGTAGTTGGGGTACGGAACGACCACGTGACAACGTAGTTAAGGGACAGAACAACCACGCGGTAGCTTGATTAGAGCATGATAGGCAGGCAGGCAGCGGGAAACAAGACAAAGACCTCTCCCAAGGTCACCCCTATACGTGTGGATCAATATCCATAACCAGACCCATGCTGGTGAGTCCATCTCTCTCTCTCTCTCTCTCTCTCTCACACACACACACACACACACACACACCTCCACTTAAAGTGCAAGTGCTTTTTTTTTCCTCGAATTCATTTTTAAGTGTCATTTCGGTGTCTTATGTTTGGGGCTACCTTCGTTTTCCTCCCTCTGGAGTGAGAAGGTCTTCGGTGAGGCTGTACTCCCAACGACACAGGCGACGCCAAAAGTGACTTTTCATTCGCCATGATGTCATGTAGGTGGAGTCCGGTAACACCTACAATTATATATATATATATATATATATATATATATATATTGTAGTTGTAGAAGGAAACAAAAAGGAGCAGAAGGATGGAAATCCCTCACCTTTATGTATTTTGATTTCTGAAAAATTGGAACAGGAGAAGGAGCCAAGCGAGAAGGGTCCATCCCCTTCGAGGGCTTAGCCTTGGACGTCTGAATGTGTATGGATGTAACCAAGACGAGAAGAGAGAAGAGAGATGTTTCAAGGAGAGCAACCTGGATGTTGTGGCCTCTTGACCGAAACTACACTTGAGTGAGAAAGAGTGAAGAACAGTTGAGAAATGTCTGTTGGACCAATACCTCATACCCTAGGTCACATTTCACGTACTTACCCAGAGATGCATATCTCTTGTCCAACGCAGCGTGCGAGAAATATCGCATGGCCAGAATATTAATGAAGAAGAGGGAACTCATCACTTCCAAGACATGACGAGAGGCGCCGTGAATCATCGCCCTCGGACATGCCTTTTGAATATTCCTTTGGAAAAGCTGTTTACCGTTTGTTGCTTGAGTTTCAATAATATATCCGGGCGTGAATTATGGTGTCATAACGCTGTCATGCATGATGCATGATGCTGTTATTATTTTCCCGGCTCACAGGAGGTGAATGATAATAAAAAAAAATAGGGAACAATATTTGTAGCGAAGCTGAGGGGATATTCCATGGAAGCCTTACAATACGAGGTAAATAGAAGGATACTTGTTGTTCTAATATATATATGTATATGTATATATCCAAGGGAAAATATAGATTCTAACTTGTGGAAACTAAGAGCAGAATTCTTCTGTTTTGGTCACCCTCATCTCTCATTCTCCCTAAACAATCCGTATTTAACGACAGAATGTCTCTGCTTTGGGAATAAAGAAAATGTAACATAAAGATCTTTCTTCCTAGGACGTGCATATCGGGGCTTATTATGCCACTTGTACACATTATATATGGCTAATTATATCATTAAAGTGTTTAAAGATTTATTATGCCAATAGTTGGCATTATAATTGGTTTATTGTACAAGAACTTGGCATTATGAATGGCTTCTCAAAGCAGTGAAAGGAATTCAAGAAAACAAAGGAAAGATGGTTAGATGTTTATTATTTTTCTCAAATAATAGTTATCGGTCCGTGATATCTAAAGGTAGTATCAAGCTTTGACAGCACTGTGAACATATAACTTTATGAATTTACACAAACACACACACACACACACCAGGATCGACTGGTCCTGGCGACACACACACACAATTGTAATAAACAGGATGAGGTATTTGTCGATACTGACAGCATTCATTAGTAGAAAATGTTTGACAGAACAGAAGTCTTGATCAAGAGAAGGGATCCCTGGAGTGCAAAACTCTCTCCATGTAAATAGTTGATTATGTATATATATATATATATATATATATATATATATATATATATATATATGATAATAATAACAATAATGATAAACCCCAATGCTCCACATCCCCGGGCTCCTGTAGCCCCCAGCAGCATGGACAGGATGGTTTACTTTGAAGAAAGTTCTTTGACTGTACTCTATTTCGTCAACTGACGGTGATGTAGCCTCGCCAGAGGTGACTCTTCACTCGTGGTGTAACCTTAAGCACGCGGAGTTCGGTAGGTGCTCCTCCTGCCGTAGCTATTTAATATCAGGAACAAAATAATGAACAACGACTTCATTTGCACATACACGCCCTCTCTCTCTCTCTCTCTCTCTCTCTCTCTCTCTCTCTCTAGCCGCCATTTGATAATATGCTCAGTCTCGCGACATCCATCGACCAGCCTAGTAGTACTACATGCTATTCAATGGTCTACTTTGGTTGCTTTGAATACCCTGGTTCAGCCCGCTGACAGAATGTCTTCCGCTACGAACCACAGTGATCCATTGGATTTCTGTCCCATGCACGGCTCTCGCCCTTCTGAAAATTCATGATGCCTCAGTTACCCCCAAAGCCTCGTTTACTTCACCCTTCCATCTCCACCTTGGTCTTCCTTTCCCCATTCGTCCTCCACTCATCCTCTCTATGTGTCTGAACCACTTCAGGGCACCTTGGTCAGCCACACTGCACTGTCACGTCTTCCTCTGTTAATGCTTCACCGATCCCTGAGTGACTCTGTACCGTCTCTTTTTCGATAGCCACCCAACCCCTGCACAAACCCTCCCTCCACCTCCCTCTAAGCCTTCAAAGGTCTCTGCGCGGGCCCTCCAAACACGGACCCCTTCCTTACACTCCCTTCCATTCCTCAGACCACCAAATCAATGATGACGTATATGGTCACCCTCTCCCGTGGTGTCTTGTCTGTTCTCCGGCCGTGGTAGCCTGTGCCAGTTATAGAACATTTATATATAAGATTAAAACAGTATTTGTTTGTGGACTTTTGCCCCCGGGGAGGGGGGGGGGGAGGGGGGAAGTTTTCGGATTGATGTGTCTAATCATAACCTGGCGTTCCTGCTAAATTTAAAAGCCTATCGATGTCGTGTCTCCCTCCACGTATGAATAGACGGCCACAACACTGCTCCATTATAACAAGACAAAAATACTTTACATCTGCGTCGTATTTTTAGTGGCGTCTTCGTAAGAAGGGGGAGGATCATCGTGTGCGTATTGTGGAGGCGCAGAGGGAGCGACCTGGCACTTTGTCTGTCCTCCAGTTGTAGGTCGGTAGCCAACAGCCTCTCCTCCAATTGGTGGTGAGCCAGCAGCCTCTCCTCCGGTTGATTGTGAGCCAGCAGCCTGTCCTCCGGTTGATGGTGAGACAACAGCCTGTCCTCCGGTTGATCGTGAGACAACAGCCTGTCCTCCGGTTGATCGTGAGACAACAGCCTGTCCTCCGGTTGATCGTGAGACAACAACCTGTCCTCCGGTTGATCGTGAGACAAAAGCATGTCCGGTTGATCGTGAGACAACAGCCTGTCCTCCGGTTGATCGTGAGCCAGCAGCCTGTCCTCCAGTCGGTGCTGGGTAGTTAACAACCTGCGTCCCAGGTGGTAATTGGTAACTTGTAACCGCATTTTGCGTCACAGACCTAGAGTATTTGATGCGGTCTGGATGGTCTTCGGGCAAGGCTCTGTAGTCCTTATCAGCCTTGCCGCACAGGTAGCAGCAGGATAATACACCAATAACTGGAAAAAGAGAGAGGGAGAAAAAAGAAATATATATTTAGTAGTAATTCATCTTCCCCAGAGAATTGCAACATTTGATTAACTTCTCGAGGGTTTCCACGTAATTAGTATGTTATCTTCCCCTGAAATATATCAGTGTGGATGAGAAAAAGAAGAAGAGGGCTTGAAACACCGGAGTTCTATATTCTAAAATGTCAATTCGAAGCGTGTTGACGCTATATATAATCTCTTACGAATATAGTACCAGCTGAAGTGCCACTCCATTGGACGGGTGAAATTAGAAAGAAAACCAAACTTCGTTTTGTAACCAAGGGTCAGGAGCATACCCTAATCCCGCATCAAGAACACTGAGGAACGGTCCCTGGTGGGGGGGGGGGGGGAAGAAGAAGAAGTCTCCTTTAACCACTCGTGGCTTTTCTCGTATGATTCTCTATGATTGTGATCTGTTTGGTGCTGACTGAACATGTTTCCTCGTACTCAGCTGGACTGGAACTGAAGTGGCTCCAAACTAGATCCAGACATTTCGGTTCCTGAGGGACACCAACCATAAAGATGGGTTAGTACTAATAATAATAAGTCTCTCTCTCTCTCTCTCTCTCTCTCTCTCTCTCTTCTCTCTCTCTCTCTCTCTCTCTCTTCTCTCTCTCTCTCTCTCTTGCTAATGTTTAAAAAAGTCGTTTTCACGAGAATAAATAATCACACCATAACAGTTTGTGTGTGAGGGAGCGACGGTGGCAATCCCATGTCCTGTACTTCTCCTGATGGTTCACTCACACACGTGCACGGGGGCAGCCTCCAACCACCACACCACACCAGTGAGTCAGGAGATCATCACGAGTGTTAGATTTTTCTAGATGTTTTTAGAACAATCACAAGAGCCTTCCTGAGCGCGATGGTGCGGCCCTTTAGGCATGATAGAGCCTGGCCTGGTGACGTGGCCAACATGTTAACGATCCCTTACCTCGCCCAGCCTGACCCAACCCACCGTACCCTGCAGCTGTACCCAGTACCGGAAAAAAAGGGTAATAATTCTATCCACTCAAGGTAATCGAGCGCCTGTAATTTCTGGGCCGCGCTACATCATATCGACCAGAGAAAAAAAAATATGTTACAGAAATAACGAACAGATCAAGTTACGCTATATAATCCAGGTAACACAATACTTCATCATCTCGTCAGGTTGGGTTTGTAAGCCTACGGTCAACAATGGATTTTCTAAAAGTTCATTTCACGCCTCGACACTCGTTCCTCCATGTTCGGCGGCCTTTCCCCGTCAGTGGAATGTTTGACTTAATAAAAAACGATAAATAACGATTAAAAAAATAAGGGAAAACCGCACAAATTCTTTAATCCAGTTACCCACCCTTGAGTTTCCCCATAACACACACACACACACACACTATGATGTCCCACTGGAAGATAGTAAGCATTAGTAAAGACGAAGGCGCCCCCTCCATTTGGATGTGTCCAGAGCCTTCCCCGGAGGACGCCTTCCGTAGAATAAGTCGCGGTGGAGGGTGGCCTCTGGCACGCTGACGGAGGATGGCTTGGCTTTGTAAAAAGACCACCACGACCTACCAGAGCTGGCTGATACGGCTACGAATGAACCAGCTCCTCCTCATGATGAACACTACACAGGTGAAACACATCTCATGGATATTACGCTATTCATAATTAAAAAATAAAATAAAAAAAACTGCCTGCTGAACATTTTCATAACTCAATTTCAACTCATGAGAAAGTGGTTAATGAACATTTATGATAATCATCGCCGATTGGGAATCAATAATAAAAAAAATCCCAGCGCGAGCGACAAACAAACAAAAAGGGTTCACCCTCTCACATTGATGGATTCGATGATCCGAGCCGCCATATCTAATTAGTCCATACGATACGACATAAACACATGGTGCGTCTGACAGACCGTAAAAATCAAGAGCCAATCGGAATACGTAATGCCGGTGGGGCAGGGAGGCGGCCATCGGGCGGCCGGGTTAATCTGTCATTCACCTGGGAACCTGACAATGTAATCTTGCTACTTGTACGCATGATGATGGCCAACACCCGCCACCGACCTGCATACTTCATGGCCTCTTATATCCTTGAGTGCCCTCAGCAAGGACGCCGCTGATCGATTTCTCGACTCACAGGCTATGAGATAAGAATATTGAAATATTTCTACACGGTGGAGAGAGCCACGCATAAACAACGTGAAGTAAGAAATGCATTAAAACCGTGAGTACAGACCGTGGGCTGCTGGACACCTCCATGCGGCCGGCGTTGAGATGCGGTGCACACAGGCGCGATCCGAGCCGAGAGTTCGAAACGTAACTCAAACACCCGTACGTTGGACTCTGGCTAGACCTCGCTTCGATAGTGAGCCTCAGACGACTCGATTCGAAACAAACGTTTGAAACTGGTTCATAGATTCGAAACAAACGTTTGAAACTGGTTCATACAGTGTCGAGTCTTTGATGACGAACAAAGCCTGGTGATGACTGAACCTTAAAAAACTCGATCCGAGACAAAAATCCGAAACGCGATTCAACTCCAGTGTCTCCGTCTCCGATAACCACACCTTAGTAATTAACCCCGTATAACTCGATCCGAATTATTGAGCATGAAGCGCGGTATTCAAAACTTCACCTGAACTATCTTATGAGAATGTAACAATAAGGTATGTATGTAAATGCTGGCTCAAAATTTTTTGAAATTTTAAAATATTTCCCCCAATACATGAACTTGAAAGTAAACATTTCCCGTGATGATGTGGAAAAGTCATGTCTCTAATCACGTAGCAATGTACCAGGTGTAAGGTACTACGCTTCATAGAAAATGTAACAATGGAGCATATATACAATATATTCAAGTCTCCCGCACGCAACGCCGAAGCCTTTCCGATCACTCATGATGCAACAAATAACTCATGTTTACTAATAACAAATTCGTATTCTCGACCGGTTCACTTGACCTTCTTCCGAGACAAATGTAGTTCGAGTCTGCTTCGGGCTTTACTCGCAGTGTGGGCTGCCAACATGGTTATAACAAAGCGGTTGGTGCGACTAAGCAAAACATACCCAAAATGTTGTTCGTATTTATTCGAAGCGTATAGCTCGCTTATAACTCGCTCTCTGGCGATTGCTAGCGACCATGTTATTACATCCACAAAAGTTTAAACATCTATCTGATGAGATATATCAATAATTTGTTATAAATGTGTATTATGTGTTTGGTCCACATACTAATTAACAAGAGAATGAAAGGTAAGCCAAAGCCACAATCGACAAACGGATCTAATGGGGACGATCTCCCATGAGCTCACTGTAAACGTTTAAAGTCGAGGGACGAAAAGAAAAATTAGCCCACTGTTATGTCTGCTTGTGGAACTGTTGACACGCACTGGAAATTACACAAGCTGAATATGCAGTCCCAAAGGGCAATCACTTTGTCCAAAAATTACGTTAAGAGCGATTCTAGAACTGAGGCGAGATGAACGTATACGTACGTTTACTGCTACTATGTTTCTTTTCGGGTACATTCGAAACTCCTAAACGTGAGTTAATGCCCTCTTGACAACACGTCATGCAATCTTACGAAGATATATCATATTCTTGAGCATATCTAACGGGTTTCTTAACACATTTCTGGGCTGATGCATTTATTCTAGTTTAACATTCGTCACATTTTCGGTAAACGGGAATACTGGCCGCCGTATGTAAATCCGATATCAGCCAAATCTACTCCATCTCAAGAGCGAGGAAGAATACCAGTGAGAAACATGACACTGCAGAGTTACATACACATCCGCCATGCTTCGAAAAATACATAAAATGCATATCTACTTCAGCCAATATCTGATGCCCCAGGAACTGTGGCACTCCACACACCACTGTCGGGCCTGGTTCGCTTGCTGTGTGAACCATCATCTTAAACGGATACAATACTCGACGTTGAAGTGTTGGCAAGAAACGTAATAGTTAATGTGGAAAATTGAAAATACAAAATTAAATAGATATAAAAATCAGCAGTCATCGGAAAGATAGCTATATTCACCCGTAAATGAAACACTATTGTGCGTAAAAGCGTATCTATTGGTAAAAATAAGGAACAATGATCTCAATAAAACTAGTTGATATAAATAAATATGTCTCTTTCATCGTAAGCAAATATGGAGGCATATAAATAATGGACACCAGTTGCAACCACTGGGAGACACTTGTCCGTCTCTTGTTGTATATTAGCAATACAACTAAATGCATTCATGAATACAACGCCCTCGTACACCGCTAGCGAGACAAAACGTTCATAAAAAAAGATCAACCTTCCCCACTCGATAACAGCCTGGGACTCCAAAAGGAAAACAATAACTTGGAGGAATGAATACCACAACCTTCCTCTTCGGTTCCACTTGCCCACCACAACCTTGCCCTGTCAGCTTGCCCTTTAATCATCAGTTCCTCTCGTCTCGTGCTGTCACAGTAATTACCCGACTAGCTCATAAATGTCTTCTAGAAAACATTTACGTCATAGTAAATAAAAAAACAGGATTCATGCCAAATCTGAAAAACGTCAAAGATAAATAAGATGTCCTTGATAATGTAGAATTTAACCTTCAACATTACCAATGTATACTAGCGTATATATATATAATACATATATAATATTTATATAATACAAATAATATATATATATATATATATATATATCAACTCTTGTCAATTTATATTATAATAAAAGACGAATGAAATACGTCATAATGATGCCTTTTTCTTCATGTACGACATCTACCTAAGTTTTGTTATGAAAGTCACTACCTTCTTAATAACCGTCACTCGACGCTCGCCATAGCACTACAGTCGACGCTCGACCTCCTCAGCACATGGTAGGTAACACGATAAACGGGCCTGCCAATGAGAAGTCAATGGGAGGGTGATGCCTGTCTGTTTGTCGAACTGTCTACTAACCTGTCGACTCTCTCTCTCTCTCTCTCTCTGGCCCAGATATTTTTTTTTCTACCACACTCACACGTGAGTTACCAGCCTGGCTTTCCGTCCACGAACAAACCATCTCTCCATCTCACACTAAACAATTGACGGTACATAACTCACTCGACTCTATCTTGCTAACTCAAAATATCTTCCTAAGGTTGGCGCCACGCGTTACCCCTGTCCTTCTGGGACCCCATCATGTCGAAGTAAACGTTAGTAGTTATTCTCAACAAACAACACCGGAGAAAAGCTTCCAAAACAAGAAAATACCAAAAGGAAACCAATTACTATTCATTTACCCCCCCCCTCCTATTGGTCCAATTAGCGTTCCCATTTGCTTGCAAGACGAAGAAAAAAAAAGGATCTAATACCTTAAAGGGTCGGAGAGCGAAGCCCATGACGCCCTGTTGTAACAGGGTCCCACTGCTACCATTTGCACACTGACTAATTAGTGATTCCATGGGAGACCTGAGCCAGTCATGTGCGTCCTAGATGGAGTGCCATCGGTCTCCTGGTCATGTATATGTCATTCCCAGTCTCCTAAGCCCGACGGTACGACCCTTGAACACGACGGTACGACTACATAAGGACGACGAAACGACTCACAGTTCGGCAGCGAAAAAAGTACTCTCAAAAGCACAAAACCTTGAAATTATTACGAAATACCTGAAAGTAAATCGTTGGACACACAAACACACACTTCAGTCTACATACTACTCAATAAACTTCTACGCATCATACGAATCAATTCCTCACAAGTTACACTGGCAGAAGACGACCCAAACTCTCAACTCAAAGGATTCTTAAAGAGAGTGAGAGAGAGAGGGAGAGAAAATATCACATTCCGGTTGGCGGTGAGTCTTGGTGATGGACGGTAAAAACAACCGAGAGCCATTGACGTCATTGGTAAGCGTGCAGGGGGTTGGGGGGAGGGGGGAAAAACTGAGGAGAGAACGGTTAAAATAACGACGGGTTTATTTCGGGTCTTTTAACGGTCACTGGAGGCATGAAATGGCACCGCGTCAGGGGCACGTGTCTACAGACGGTCACCTGACGGAGTGCCGGGGGACACTGACGCCATCCCGGCCAACGATGCCAACCCCTGAGTACGCTGGTCCGACCCCTGGGGGGTACGGCAGCCTGGCCAACACACCCTTCGTTCCCTGGGGTCGTACTGTGGTGCCTCGGACTCCTCGAGGGGGTAGGGCTTCCTTTGAACCGCCATGAAACAATCAGGACCCACCTCACCTCCTCCGACACTTCGCTCCTACACGTGCCACTGGCAAAAGAAGCCCCAGTCACGGTTATCTCGAGTGACAGGAAATTGATTGGAAAAAAAAAAATGTAGAACTTAATACATGAAACAGCAGCGCACAAGAACGATAGTAACTGCACCTGCACCACACTCTCAGCTTCTGGGAAGCAGCCTTTGTGAAGTTGATTATGTGGAGTGTCCAGGATAGGGTGAGGATGTGGTTACGCCCACCATGTTTATGTTATCAAAAGGTTGAATTGTGGAGGTCTGAAACTGAAGCGAGTGGGAAACGACTGATCATTTATAGAAATAAGATAGACAATAAGCGATTGGAAAGAACCATGAGGGGGAAAGTCCCTCCAATCAGCAACTGCTGCTATGGAACGGCAGGAGAGGACTTTATGCAGCATCAGGGAACAGAGGGCACCAGAATAACCACAGGAAGGAAGTTCTGAAAGCAAAGACTTATGCCACATCCTGTCAAATGCTTTGGAGATGTCGAGGGACACGTCATAAGGAAGGATGCGTGATTCCCAGGGTCTGAGAAAGTTAATAAGTTTCAAAGACAATGGAGGCAGAAAAAGGTTCTTCGTAAAGCACAACCTCCTTAAAAATATGAGTTGATTTGACTTCATCTTCAAACAATATATCTTTCTGGCTCTTAACCATAAGCCTCTTCAATAACTTCCGACCCGATCAATCTACAGCAAACTTCTCCACGTTACAAAACCGCTCTTTTCGGCACCTTATTCCGTTCTGACTCTCCTTTGTATGACGTCGCGTCTAAAAACCTCCCTCCCACTGAGCACTATGCCCGCTGCGAAATCTTCCTCCCGCAGGATCTCCAGAATAACCTGCCAGCCACAAGCGGGCAAGGTACGTAGGGTATGAATGGTATACCTCCCTGTGTCCCTAAGGGAGTGTGTCTTGAGCTACCTTCGTCCCCTGCTGGCCTATGTCACTTCTAGAAAAAGAAGTTTTCCCTCCGTTTTGGAAGCGTGCCTCGGTGCGGCCCATCCCTGAGAAAGGAGACCGCTCCTGCCACGTCTAACTATTAACCCCATCGATCTCGCCTCTGCTCCCACCTTGAGTATGACTCTGCAGTCACTGGGTATGATGGACCCGGCCTTTGTAATACCCAGCGGTACCCATGGATCCCACACCAACGGGAGAAGTTCCCTCCCACTACCTCAATATCCACACCCCGCTAACTGCACCACTGTAAAAATATCCACATAACCTCATCGATTTCCTCGCGTGGACTAAATCCGCTATCAGGATTTCCTCTTCTATACTTCTTGAGACAAATTATCAGATAAATTCTTTATGCTGTCTCCTAAGACCATGATGATGTTCTCCCTAACATCCTCATGGCCTAAACTCCACGAACAATAAAGCATGGATGGTCTTCACCAAAGAGGAAGAGATCTGCCCTTCTCAGAATCACTACCTGGAGGCCTGTGGCGGAAAAGCCTCTATATGTACGGCACAGAGGACGGGTGTGTGTGCGTGTATGTGTGGTGTGTGTGTGGTGTGTGTGTGTGTGTGTGTGTGTGTTGTGTGTGTGTGTGTGTACGCCGGGAATACCATTCCTCCCTCCCTGACGGGACAAGGGCCCCCCTGGGGCCCACACATTACCCTCTGCATGCTGACGTATTGTACCCACTGTATGCTCTATACTTGCCCCCTTTACACGTACCATTCAACCCATAAATCAGTGGACTGACCTATCTGTATACAACTAGCAAATAAAGAGGAAGGAGGAGCCATCATCTGTTGTCAGGCCCCCAGGGACGGGGCAGATTTGTGGGGCAGAAGCTACTGCTGCTGATGCTGTAAGAACAGCAGCACCACTGTTATAACCACCACCACACCAGCAGGGAGAAGAGGGAGAAGGAATGAGACGAATAATAAGGGGGCTAGTGGTGGATAGAAGAGAGTAATAAGGGAGGATAAAAGACAATGTTCAAAGGAGAGACGGGTGGGGTGGGGGGGAGGTGGCGGCAGCGGGAAGTGAAGTCCTCCGCCGGACGGAAACGCGAGGAAAAGGCCAGCAGCGGCTGAAAGGGAAAACGTCCAACACAGTATGACACAAGACGACGGACTGGCAACACGTGGCGGGGGGGAGGGGGAGAAAACGTGCAGTAAGGAGGACAAGGTGGACGAGACGCCCCCCTCCCCTCCCAACCCCCATCCCTAGGGAGGGAGGAGGGATGGAGGGTCAAGTCGCCGCGTCATACTCCCAGCCACGGCGTGACCTCGGCCTTCATCCCCCTCCTCCCGCCCCAACACTGAACACCCTCTCTGGCAGGTCACCATCACTCTCATCCAGTCCCATGAGTCATCCCCTCCATTTAATCTCCACGCCGCGCCGTCCCCCCTGCTCTACATATATGTATGGGTACCGACCTAACCACCACCACTGTATATGCGTGTGTCGTGTACTGTAGACACGGCCCCCCTCCTCACTATACCCCTATATAACTCTATACATATATTCAAGGCCGTCGAGTAGCTGTCATGTCTCGACCGTGCCACACACAACGAGGGACGGTAAATACAGTCATTTGCATGAACTATGACCTTCTTTTTCTTTTCCTACACGAGTAAGTCTCCGCGCACTGACGCCCTAAACTTCGTGTCCGAACCTCAAACCCCGAGTCACAACAGCCCTTCAGGGGAGACCTCTATCGGCGGGCGTGATCATCCAGCATCATCAGTGCTGTGCGCCGGGGTTGCTTGCTATCCTTCGTCGTCCGGTATAAAAGCGCTCACAGGAGGAATGACCTCCCTCCCCTCCCCCAAGCGGTCCACAACAACTGCTTCTAACGAGTGGATTCCATAGTGTTGAGTTTCTCAAGGGCCCGCAAAACACTAGCGGCCCAATTAAACCATTACTAACCCTTTAACCCATTACTAAGTTCGGCCCGATAAAAACACCATGTTCGACTTGACTCACACCACTAAAGCTCGGCCCGGCGGAAAACGATCTAGGTTCGGACCTGCGCAACATAGCGAATCATCAACACTACGTACCATGCGCACCATTCAGTGCACCCCCACCTAACGGAGAAAATGTAAACTAAAATAAAATAGTTAAAGAAAAATACATAAATAAATAAATAAATAAGACAATAAAAAAATATTAAGTTCACTCAATTTGGTTTTTACAATCACTATGGAAATATCCCAATATAAATATACGAAGGATGGGCGATTTTCGGAGCAATGGCGGGAGTGTGACTCGCATTTCTCTGGGGAGTGAGGTTTGTGTTGGGTGTAAACCTGGCGGGCTGGAGTTTAAGAATGAGTCGGATGGTCGAATGGTTAGTGCTTGTCGGGTTATTTAAGTCTGTATGTGTTTTGTCAATGTTATATTTGTTGGGGGATCTGCGAGTAGATGTTACTGAAGTATATGGGGCAGTGGTATGTTTTTACTTCTACGTAGAGGTTGGTGGTTACCTATAGAGCGGTTAGGGTGTGGGAGGAGCCCTAGAGCTGCTGCAGAGAACTGAGAGGTGGGACTGAATTGGAAGGCTCTTGGTCTTATTATGGAGGAGTTGAGCAAGGCAGCCTGAGAATGTTCTGGGCGTACTCTTTTGTGTGGTTTGCAGCTTTTTTTTTTTCATATTTGCTTTTGTGAGAGTGGAAGACCAGGCAGGTGAGGCATAGTTTAAAGTGGAGCGGATAAATCGTTTATACAGAATGTTGAGGGGTTCTCTCTCTTATCCAAATCTGGTGCCAGTTAGTGCTCTGAGGGCATTTAGGTTGTGTGTTGCACTTGTGTTGATATTACTGGTGCAGGGAATGAATGTCATGTGTGTGTCGTGAGTGTGGCATATATATATATATATATATATATATATATATATATATATATATATATATATATATATATATATATATAT
>JAYMFT010018369.1:0-16545 GCA_038088735.1 Panulirus argus
ATATATATATATATATATATATATATATATATATATATATATATATATATATATATATATATATATATATTCCAGCGCCAGGGGTCCCTTCCATCCTCTATGAGCACTCAGGAAACCAAATAAATCCATTGGCTGGTACGTCAGGTCAAAAAGTGTAGTGATTTTGTGCATCAGGGTCTTTGTGAATAGAGCACAGTGACAGATGATGATTAAATCTTCCGTGTCTTCGCTGTGAAAATTGCATCTTAGGAATGAGGGGGTCTTTGTGATATGTTAAACAAGAGTTATAATGTTGGAGTGATGGGTGATGTCCAGAGTGTAGCCTGAAAAATAAGTGACACGTGCGTGTCTGGAGGGTATAGATTCAATTGGATGTCAGTCTGGTGCAATGGCATTTACAACTGGGCTGGTAGGGCGGTCGCTCGACGCTTAACTAGTTGATTTGCTGTTCTGTGTTTTAATTCTGTTGTGTGTGTGTGTGTGTGTGTGTGTGTTTTGGGGGGTGGGAGTGGAAGGCTCTGGGTACAGGTTTCCGAAATGTGGAGCGCTTTTCTGTTCCTACCAGGGGCTGGTGTTTGATTCTGGAGTAGTTAGGATAACAAGAGTCTAATGTTTTTGCAAAGAACCGTGTGCCAAACATCTTTGAGGCGAGATTGTATTGGAAGTACATTTTTCGTCATTGTGCAGGCGCTGAGTGTTTGTGGTTGTTAGGCAGCCGGTGATTGTTCTGAGTGGTTTGCAGTGTTGGTGGTGTGGTTGCCCAAGCAGGCGAAGCAGGGTTAGGGTGGTTCGAATAGATTGTTTGCAGGGAATACTTAGGGATTCTTTATCTTGTCCAAGTCTGTTACCTTTAAGTGTTCTGACGAAGTTTAGTTTGTCTGTGGCCTTTGTGTTGACTGAAAGGAATTCAAACAGCAACAGACCACTGGGTCCCAACGAGGCTGTTTGTGACAGTAGAAGAGAACAGAAAACTCAGAGATTGACCTCATCACAGACCAGCATGGTAAGAGTAGAACAACGTACATACCTAAAAGAGAAATATATTATAAACTTTTCTGGTAGTTAAGGAGGCACAAATAATGTCATTCGTGGATTTTAAGAGATATATTAATCAAGTCTATGCTTAAACGTATCTTTGGCACTATTTCCAACCACTTTAAATGGTAAATAATTCCACATGTTAACTAAATACTGTTGAAAAAGAAAAAAAGTATTTCGCTTCATTTCAGGTAAAACGTTTGCCCATGATTTTGTAACCATTAAAACGGATAAAATCAGACACGTCTATCCCTATGTAGGTCGTTAGACTATGATTATCATCGAAACATTTGATAATTTTGAACGCACATATCAGATCACCACTTAGCCTTTTCTTCTCTAAACTAAACAGTAAATTCAAGTCGTTCAACCGGCTCGCATAGGATTTATTTCTCAGTCCGGGAGTCATCTTCATAACTCGTCTTTGTACTCTCTCCATTCAGTCTATGTATTTCCTCAAGTGAGGTGACCAAAATTGAACACAATATTCAAGATGGGGGCGCACCAGTGACTTGTAAAAAGTAAGAATGATTTTCCTGGACTTAAATTCGAAAGCTTTACCTATAAATCCAAGAATTTTGTTCGCTTTCTTAACGCCTTATAAGCACTGTTTACCTGGCTTTATATCACCAGAGATTAATATACCTAGGTCTTTTTCCTCATTAACCTTTTGCAGTTCAGCAAAACTTGCACTGTAGCTTGCCTTTTCATTTTTACTACTGACATGTAAATCTTTGCAGTGACCGACACCAAAATTCCTATGCCACCTGTGAGCCCAGTCTAACAGTTTGTCTATGTCCGTTTGAAGCTGTAGACATATATTTTCAGTTGTAGATCTATATCCCAACTTAACATCGTCTGCTAATTTCGATATTTTACAATGCAGCCCATAATCAGTATCATGAATTTGCATGAGAAAGAGAACCGGTCCTGAGACTGATCCTTGTGGTACACCACTTGTTACGTTTAGCCGTTCTGAGGCTTGACCATTTATAGCAACTCTTTGTTTACGGCAAGTTAACCAATTTCCTAATCACCGAAGTATAACTTTGGTTAGTAACCATTGATATGGAACTCTTTGGAGTGCTTTTTGAAAATCTAGATAGATGACATCAATTACTTTACTTTCATCATTCATGCTGATTATATCATGAAAGAAATCAAGCAGACTTGTCAGACATGAGTGATTTCATGGAAAAACATGCTGAGAGTCGTTTACTTATTTGTGGTCATCTAAGTGGTTTCCATAAGCTTCCCAGCTACAGACGTTAAGGTGATAGGACGCTATTTTTGGGGCAATGATTTATTACCTTCTTTAAAAGTGGATGTTACAGTAGAAAGCTTCCATTCCTCTGGAACTCTCCTCGTAGCAAGAGACTTTTGGTAGAGAGGAATCAAGGGTTTTACTATCTAATTCTTCGTCTCTTTCCTTGTTCTCGGATAAGACTTATCTAGGCCTGCTGTTTTATTTATTTCATCCCATTTGGAACTGATACTATATCTTCAACTCTCATGTCCGTATGTCTCAATACGTTTTCCTGTCTTATCGTTGGAGCTGTATTTGGGACACGAGCTGCATCTTCAGTTGTCAATACATATATGAAAAAAAGAAAATCAGTAAAAATCTTTGCCATGTCTTCGTCGTCGTGAACCAAATCACCATTTTCAATTATCAACGGACCAGTGGACTGGGTAATGACCTTCTTGCTTCTAACATATCCATAAAACTCCTTCGGGTTTCCTTTGCTATTTTCAGCAATATACACTTCATACTGACGTTAACTTTGACGTAAAAGTCTCTATTTTCTCTGCGCAGACTTACATAATTTGCTCTTTCATGCTGACTATTGGTCTTTTGAGCTTCTTATGTGCTGCTTTCTTATGTAACAGACACTTCTTCGTGTCATCATTCCACCATTTCGGCTTCGCGCTGGAAAAAGACCGTCTACTACACGTTGGCACAAATTTTCCCTCCACTGCTTTGAACGTATATATATATATATATATATATATATATATATATATATATATATATATATAGAACTATAAGAGAGAATTATTTGACTAAGAGTGTACCACAGACTGCCTGGGGACCTAAGATTTGAACAATGTAAAATGAAATCCTATCAAACAAAAAACGGTGATATATCGTAATCAAAAGTCCTCAAATAAAACCAAAGGGACTTTTAATTTGAACTATGGCTATTCAAAACCCATGACTCCCTACAGACTATCGGCTGGAGAGGTAAAACATTGAGCTTCAGGGGATACCTTAGCTCGATGTATCAATTCGGTTAAAGACGAGTTATTTACCTTTAGTTTCTCAATCTATATCCACAAACCCTCCAGAATACACGAGCTCATATCACAATTTGCAGAGTCCAGAAACTCGAAGTCACCGGCTTGTACAATGTGGCCATACTCCTCTGAATGAAGTCTAATTGGAGAGTTCTTGGGTTGTGTGCAGATCCGTGCTTATTCTTAGTGAAAACCCTCTATTGTACATTTATGGATTGCGTAAAATCTTTCTAATGTCAGCCAACCCACAGGGGCCACAAGAATATTTGTACACTAAATCGAAATTAAGGCAATAAGATTTACATTCGTAGCTCCTTCTACAATATCCACAAATGCCCCATAAGCATAAATGTCTCCATTTCAATGTATTTCTCTCACAAATACTTTATTGCAGCCACCTGGGGCACACACATCTGCTTCTGAAAGCACATTGCTCCGCGCCAGTTAGGCATTCTGTGCTTGCGATCAACCTCTTAGTTGCCATTCTTCCCTGCACATTACCAGGTATTCTTAACAAATTTATACCTTTGTAATTCGACCATTCACTTTGGTTCCTCCCTACCTTTATACAGCGGCACTATGTATGTCTTTTGCCAGTCCTCGGGCGCCTCAGCATGAGCCCTACAAACGCTGAAAAGCCACACTTGCCAATCAAAACAAAGCCAACCCTTCCTTGAGTGACTCAGCTGCGGTCTTATCCTCTCCTGCCGCTTTGACACACTTCATCTTACGCAAGGCTTATTCTTCCTCCTCTCTTCTCACTATACCATTCGCCACGACTCTCTCACTCTTTATGCCACCTCGAACCAAACACGTTGTATTCGACTGAATATCTTCTAACACATTCACATTCTACTGTGTCTGACAGTCTCTCAGCTACTGGCTCCATTTGTCCCCCCGTTCTCCTTACACCAATACATCCTTTCACACACTTTTTATCTAAAAATTTTTGAGTTTGAGAGCACTTCCTTTGAGTATGAGGATACTGCACTTGATTATAAGGGTACTACAACGGAGTACGAGGAAACTGCACTTGAGTATGAGGATACTACCCGTGAGTATGAGAGTAATACCTTTGAGTATGCGGGTACTATCATTTAATATAAGGATACTACCACTGAGTATGAGAGTACTACCTTTGAATACGAGAGTACAACCCCTGAGTATGAAGATAATACCCATAAGTATGAGGGTACTACCTTGAATATGAGGGTACGATCCTTGAGTAAGTATGACTTTGCGACACTTGAGTACAACGTTATTACACTTATGATGGCCTAACCACCGACCAGCTTGCTGCGGGTCAGATCAGAGCCAAGACCAAAACACCCAAAGATCCTGCCATCGTGCTCAAGCGTCGTGCCGTCATTCCAAGGGATGGTAACGTCGTTGTAAAGGATCCTGATGTCGTATCCAAGCGTCGTACCGTCTCAAGGGTTCAGATAAAGTCGCATTCAAACGCAGAAGGTACAACACGAGAAAAAGGTGGCCTCCCCAACCCACGCTTCTTTACCTCCGACGCACACACACTGAGCGAGTTGTCCCTCCTCCTCACCATGCATGGTAGTAAAAATCAAGCAGACTTCTCAGTAAACTGGTTATGATGAGAGTACAGGCGATGGGAGGATAGTCGGGGAGGTTAGTTTGGGGGAGGAGACAGTGGTGTGGCAACGGAGTTCGTTGGCATTACATATGAGGTAAACACACACCCCTCCACCATGGGACTAACACTGCCTTAGTTAGCCCTGAGAGTGGGCGTTTAACACCGTCATGGTCCTGAAACGGGGCCAAGTGGCACTCTCATGGCCCTGGGATGCGGACAAGTGGCACTTTCATTGCCGTAGGACGGGAGCAAGTGGCACTGTCTGGTCCCTGGGATGGGGCAAAAGGCACTGTAATAGCCCTAGCATGGAACATTGACTATCATGGCCCTGAGAGGGGATAGCAACTATTGACACATCCCTGGGAGGGCCGAGTGACACTGTGATATTCCTGGGATGGACGAATGACACTCCCATTGCTAGGAGGGCCTAGTGAAACTGTCATGGCCCTGGGGTGGACGAGGGACACTACAGTGGCCCTAGAGAGGCAAATGGCCCTGAGAGAGGCGAATAACACTTGTGGCACTAGAAGTAAAGAATGATGCTGTTCATGGCCCGGTCATGAGGATTGGCATAGTCATGACCTCATGGTGGACGAACGACATTCTCATGGCACCAGGAACGATGAGTGACAATCTCGTGGAAATAGGGTGGACGAATGATACTGTCATGGCCTGGGGGGGGGGGGACAAGTGACACTGACATGGCCCTGGCTCAGAGGGAATGTTTCAGGATCCTGTGAGACACGAACACCATCTGGGGTCTGGGAGGGAGAAAAAGTGAGAGGTGGGAAAGTGAGAGGACTGAGGGAAGGAAAAAGAGACGAGTGGGAGACAGTAAAGTTAGAGGGGCGAGTGAGGAAAAGTGAGGGGAGTGAGGGAGGGAAAAGGATCGCTTGCTACAGTGCTGTTAAGGAAATGGTTAATAAAGACGAGGACGTGAACTGACCGTGACTGCGCTGGCTTTGTGCATTCACTAAACAAGAATACCTGGGAGTAAATAGGATATTGACAGATAATTTGCCGAGAGTATATACGTAGATCAAGCGAAATATTACCGAAAAAGCTAACAAAACTACATGAAATGCAACATGATGTAAAACGAGGGACTCAGTAAAGCGTAAAGCAAATTGAATACAAGACCAGTAAAATGGGGTCACATATTCAAGAAAATGTTGCTGAAAAATACACAGGAGTGAGCAAGACCAATAATTTAGAAGCGCGAGCGGGAGTTAAAGCAAGACTCCATCAGCATTTGCGTCTGCTTTCACTACCGTGGCCGAGTTATCAGCAACAGTTGCTTCTGTTTTCCCTATCCTGGTCGAGTTATCAGTAACAGTAACTTATTTTTTTTCCCTACACTGGTCGCGTTATCAGTAACAATAGCTTCAGTTTTCCCTGCCCTGGTCGAGATATCAGTAACAGCTTCTCTTATTCTTCCTACTGCGATCCATATATCAGTAACAGCTCCTTTTGTCCCCCTATCCTGGCCAAGGTATCAGTATCAGTTTCCGCTGTTTTCTCTACCCTGGTCGACGTAACAGTAACAGTTTCTTTTGTTCTCCGTACTGGTCCAGGTATCAGTATCAATTCCTTCTCTTCTCCTTAGCCTGGTCGAGATATTAGTGACAGTTCCCCTTGTTCTTCCTACCCTGGTCGAGGTATCAGCAATAGCAACTCTCGTTATTCCTACCCTGGTCGAGGTATCAGTAACAGTTTTTCTTGCTCGCCCTACCCTGACTGAGGTATCAGTCGTAGCTTTTCCTGTTCCCTCTAGTCTAGTCAAAGTATCAGTCACAGTTCCTTTTGTTCTCCATAACCTCGTCGAGGTGTCAGGAACAATTCATTCTGTTCTCCCTACCCTGGACGAGTATTAGCAACGGCTCCTCTACCCTTTTCAGGGTATCAGTAACAGCTCCTTATCTTCTCCCTACGCTGGGTAAGATCTTTGTAACAGCGGCTCTGGTCGAGGTGTCAGTAGCATTTCTTTCTCTTGGCAAGAATTTTGAATGACGTTTTGCATCTGTACTTGCAATGGAAAACACAACCAATGTCCCGAATCCAGTTTTATAAAGAGAGGAGAACGTTGTTTTACAAACTGACATAAAAGCTGAAGACATACTATTAACAATAAAGGAAATGAAAATAGATAAAACAGCAGTCCTTGATAAGTTTTCTCAGAGGACCCTTTTGAACTGGTCACTTGCTACCGGAAAAGTTCCATATGGATGGAAGTTTGCCAGTGTAACACCGATATTAAAAAAAAAGAGAGTAATGAACCACTGTCCGAAAATTACTGTACAATTAGCTTAACGTCTTGGGAAACTTATGGAAGCCATCACTTGAGATTAGCATTGTACACCAGTTAGAGGACCACCACTTGATAAACGATTCCCAACACGGTTTTCGACGAAAGTGCTCGTGTCTGACACATCTGCCTGATTCCTTTTATGATGTAATCAACGTCTATCTAGATTTTCAAAAACCATTCGATTAGGTTCCGCACCAAAGGTTACAGGCAAAAATTAAGTCGCATGGCACCGACGGGGTTGTTCTTCAGTGGACAAGAAATTAGTTGACTGTCCTTAGACAGAGAGTTGTGATCAATGGTCAAGTCTCAGAATGGTTAGACGTAACAAGGGGAGTGCCACGAGGGTCAGTCTTGGGACCACTTCTCTTCCTTATATATGTTAATGATATTGATAATGGGCTGCATTGCAAAATTTGAAAATTCGCTGATGATTCAAAGCTGGGAAATATATTTATAAATGGACTTGAATATCTGCAGCTTCAAACTGGATGTAGTAAAGCAGGTCTTTTGACCTAATAACCATATTGATCCAAACTGGGTTCAAGGCACGCCGCAGGCCGACTGAAGAGGCTACTAATACTACCACAACTACTATTACTACTACTGTTACAACTACTTCTACTAATGATAATAATGATGACAGTAATAATAATAATAATAATAATAATAATAATAATAATAATAATAATAATAATAATAATAATAATAATAAAATATCATCTCAAAGAATTCTGCTTCCTGACATCGAGTGGTCTCAGATTACAATTCACAAAATGGAAAATTATTCTGATTCGTGTCTCACCACATCAGAAACATGAGGACAGTCACATGTCGCAATTGCTATTACTATTATCTTTTTTTTTTCTTTTAAGGATGGGACGATAATGTTACGGCTGGCCCCTTGTATACAACGCTTCTCCCTGCGTGTGGGAGGCACCAAGAGAGGCGTCTGTCCCTAATGAGTGTTGGGCTACGGACGGAGTGGTAGCCAACAGGTGCTGGCGATCTGAGTTATTAGCCCAGAACTTCACTAACAAACCAAAAATCTTTACGTCGCTGTCTGATTGTCTGTAAGTTCAGTATTTGTAGTACATTCAGGTACTCAGTAATATTTTAGTAGTACTTAGTTGTGTGTACGTGGTGGTTCGATGTGTGTAACATGGTGGTACTTTACGTGTACGTGATGGTAATGAGCTGTGTCGATATTATTAAGACCGTAAGTACCCGGCGCTGTATAATGTGTCCCTGGCGCTATCAAGGGCTTTGTGACCACTTCACTAGACGCCACCCTCCATCGTCTGCTGTGGCGCTCTGCATCATGTAACCCGCGTTACATAACCACGAGAACCACTCTGTATCCTGATACTTATATGCCTTACGTATGATATTGCCCTGGACCTCCTCCACTGTATCACTACCACCACATCCTGTATTCCTGTATGCCTCAGATGTGACGCGTATCATGGTCCCCTTCATTCTGTATTGATACGAGCTTCATGTATTCTTTTGTATTCGACTAAATCTTGTACCTGAATGCACTATGGTGCTCTGAGTGTGCGTCGCGTCCTGTGCTGCTTTTGTATTACAGCAATGTCATTAACGTTACTGAAGGGGGATCAGAACCTCCCCTTCCCTCCCTCTTGTATACAACAGCGTACGTTCTACGCTTTGCCTCCTTCCATCTACCCCTGGCGATGCGCTCCTCACCCACACTATCACACTGATGCTCTATCTGCGTATGGTAAGTCACACCAAACTGACACTAAAGGAAAAAAATATGTGTCCGTAGCAATAGGTTTCGTTCGTGGCATCAGAAGACTCCCTGACGTCACGTTCCATCCTTCATATATCAACTCGAGGATCTGTTTTGCTTCGTCGTTCTATGGTGCCATTTGGTGGCGCGGTCCGTTGTTCTCGTGAGCCTGAGAGTCCGTGGTGTAATAACGTGCGAATTTTTCGTACTACATGGAGGGAGTATACGTGCGGTTTTTACTTCGTGTGTCGCTAATGATACATTGTGTCACTCCGTGTCCATTGTATTATGTGTCCGTCTGGGGGACACTACCATCTAAGCCCATGCGATCTGACCGGACCGAAGGCTGGGGCGCCCCCTGTTCCGTTCCCCACCAGTTGACAAGAGGTCAGGCAGGGGTGGGTAGTGAGGACGGTCTCTGTTCCATACTGATATTGGTGGCAGTCAGGGGAAGGGAGGAAGGGAGGGAGGGACACAGACAGGGAGACATCAACCCGACCCTCCCACCCTCCCGTCCCTCTTCTCTTACTGTCTGCCTGACCATTGTTATCCCTCGGCTGTTTGAGGGCTGCTTATCGACCCTCCTCTTGCCAATAACGACGATAAGGGAGTCGATAACGGCGTCGTTGTTATAACGAAGCGTGGCGTAGCGACAGACAGTTGGGGGCTGGTCGCTGCTCGTTATGAGTCCACACAGTCTGCTCTGTACTTACATTCTCAACCTACCCCCTATATATATATATATATATATACACAGTCGGACAAATAAGAATTATGCATCTGAAAAGACACTGAGAGCCCATAAGAGGAAATGTTCAATATAAAAATAATAAGAAGAAATGAAGCTTTTTTTTTATATCCGGATCTGTAGTCGCTGAACTTATTTGATATTCACGTCAGTAGTGCCACAGGATCCTTGAGAGCGTGTGGTGAGGTCGACCGGATTTACCTTTGTTCTTTTTGTGTGTGTGCGCGTCAGCTAACAGGACGACCACAAACAAGCATTCCTGTCAGTCGGGTGATGTCAGCGCCGACGTCACGAACACCAGAGACGGATCGACATGTATGGCTCAGGAGAATCTTTCTTCCCTTACCCCCACGGAACGACAGACTGGCTTCCACAGCGTGCGTGTATAAGACTGAAGGAAAACAGATTAGAGAGAGAGAGAGAGAAGAAACTCTTCCCCCGCTTGGTATTCCCACACACCAATGAGAGAAAAGAGTGAATGAACTGCCTTATCCTATCGATTCCTGTTAAAAAGAAAAATTAAAGAGCTGTGCTTATATCTGTGTCACTCATGTAAGATCTGTGGCACGGCCCTTGTGGCTCGCCAAGACACGACGCTTTGCTACGATGGCCTGACCGACATGGTCAGCAGACAACATAAAGAAAGAACCGCAAACAATACGGAAACAACTTGTTTTTTGTTTTTCTATTCAAGGCCAAACAAACAACATTTCCCTGCTCTCTCTCTCTCTCTCTCCCCCCGCCCCACATTCACAATTCCAATCCCGTTACCTTCTCCTCTCCCTGTTAAGCTTATCTGTTTGTCTCTCACTCTCTTGCTCTCCCCCATGCTCTCTCTCACAGAGAGAGAGAGAGAGAGAGAGAGAGAGAGAGAGAGAGAGAGAGAGAGAGAGCCATGTGTCACCGCCATTGGAGCACCCGCCGCCACAGCGGTAGAGGGGACGAGTTAACTAGAGGATGTGAGCACTTTATGAGGGAATGGCCAGTGTTATAAACTCACTGATTGGACCAATCAGGATGTGCCGTGTCCCCCCCTCCCCCCCCCTGAATTTCACGGGGAATATATCTGGTATGATTGGATGACTGAGAGGCCTGCGATTGGCTATAACGCCAGTGGTTGTTATAGCAGTTCTCTCTAAACTCCGCTCACAGGTGGTGACACAACGACAAGGCTGAGTGATCGTGAGCGAGACGGAAAGGAGTGTAGCTTCGTCGAGGATCTTCCCTCTCTCTCTCCCCACCCCTCACCCAGTGGAGCCCGCCTTACCCTCCTCTAGCGCTGGGCGCAGACAAAGAAAGAGCCGTAGGTGCCCCGTGGGAAAAGAACCACTACAGCTTTAATGAACAACACCAGAGTCTTTAATTGGTTCTCGTTTCGGTATTACTAATGCCATCATCAGAGCCAAAAAGGTAAAAGGCCAAACATAAATCTGCATTAATTAAGGGTGTTTCTACTGAGCGTAGAGTCCGGCAAATCTAGAACTGTTACGAACGAAAACATCACGAAAGCTCTACGTAAAATGAATGATACGGAAAGACAAAAGGCAGAACTTCAAAGAGAGACGAAAAAACAATTAGCGAATAAAGTCCTTCCTTACGTAGAATTCAATCATATGGTTCGAGGTTAAAATACCGAACACTAAAACCTAGATTTAAAACAAGCAGAGAATCCTGGGCGTGATTCAGTGTTGCTGAGAGAAGAGGTGGTTTGGTGATTCGTGTGGCTGGTTCGTGCTGATCGCCCTGAAGCTGTTCGTGGATGCGTGTTCTGAGGTGACGCTTTGCCTTGCTCTTATAAACGGAAACATAACCCACGACCTATGTATGGCCCAGCAGCAGTAGCCAGCACAGACCTTAGTACGTCAAAGCCACAGATATAACACAACTACTGAAATCTGAACCGCGGGTTTATTTTTTCACATGGAAAACGAATCTGTTGAAGAAGTGATGGGTGAAATGAATGAAACTAAAATGGGGAAAAATATATATATGCCAGATTGTAGCTATAAATACCAACTTAAGATCGTATGTAACATGCACATAATTTTCAACAGGTTTAATTCTCAACACCATTATCTTTTAGCTCTCTTAATAGTCATATATAGTTTGGTCTTTATGATTCACGAGAGAAAATTAATCAAGTTCTCTTTTCAAATCTGTTCTGCATTATTCACAATTTCTTTTTCAACCACTGAGTTCCTCTTCATATAAAGCCTTCATATTTTTCTCAACATTTATTCTAACCTTTTCTTAATTCACTAAATCTTAGTCTGTCGTTCCATTTTCACAAGTCTGATTTTTAATCAATCATCACTGTTTCAATACTGATTTGGTGTGTATATATATATATATATATATATATATATATATATATATATATATATATATATATATATATAAACAACACACAAACACTTCCACACAACTTACATAAAGATAGCTAATGATAATAGTGACATTTGCCTTGACAGCTGTTTTATCATACCGTGGCTGCAGCTGTTATCTTCAACTGTGATTACAAAACGAAGGTAAGTATTATAATCAGCTGTACAGCTGTCGTGTGCTGACTACCTGTTTTAACCCCTGTTAACTACTTCCGTTAGCACACGACATGGCGACCAACGGCGCAGTGGAGGATAGTGTAAAGAGAGAGAGAATATATGATAACACTGTGATACAGGTAAATAGATACAGGATTGAGAGAATCATTATGATAATTTAGTGTAACAGTGTAAAAGGAACGAGGATGTTATCTCGAAATTACTGGCATAAATCTAGTAAATTAATGGAGTGTTTTATTTTGTGGAGGAAGGGAGGGGGGGGGGATTGTGTGTGGGAAAGAGAGGACGGTGGAAAGGCCGAGGGATGATAGGGATTATGGATTTGTGGGAATGGGAGTAAAGGGGAGGCAAGGTGATAAGGATTAAGGAGTCCCTGAGCTGTGGAGCAAGGGATCTGTTGTAACTAGCTGGTCCAAGGGTAGAGTGGGGACAGATGGCGCTTTGTCTCGACCAGCCACTGGTACTGTTGTCGGTAGCGTTGCCAGGAGTCGGTAAGCGTTGACCTGCTGTTGGTATCGTTACCAGATAGTAGTTTGTACTACACAGCTGGTAGTGCTGTTGCTAGGTAGAGGTCCGCGACTAGATAAGTAGTCATCAGGTGGTATAGCGCTGGTAAGTCATGGGTTCTGTTGACCAGCTGCTGGAACTACTGCCAGGTGGAGGTGGTGGTGGCACACTAGTGTACGGCAGTGGCCTTTGTATTCTCCGGTTGTGTGATACCGCCGCTAGACTGGTGGTGTCCGTGTTCGATCACCCTGTGGTCTAAAAATCGCGAAGGCGGACCACCACGACCAAGCGAGACACAGACAAAGGAGGAACATGTCCCTTGCCTCACTGCAGATGATTATGAGTTAGAACAACAACACCCAGATGGCCCAGGGGCTAGGTGAGGGCAGGCGGTAATCAGTGGCAGGCGCCAGGTAGCCATCGGACCTCACCTGTAAAGGGGGCAGGTAGGCAGGTAGGTTAGGTCTGGTTGTTGGTACGACCGCTGATAAACAGACCCTCATCACGTACTCTCCACCAAGCCTGCCTGCCTGCCTGCCTGCCCTCTCCATCTTGTCTATCTGACCTCGGGAACGCGCTGATTGGCTCTTTTTTTGTAGGGGGTAGTAAGGGAGATGAGAGGTCAGCGGGGTACCCTTGACCTCGTGTGCAGACGAAGAAGAAAAAAAAAAAAGGATGTCAGGACCTGGCTTGTAGCTGACGGGAATCAAGGGTTCCTTGATATTACATTCTTTTTTATTGGATGACGGATGAGCGAATAAAGCACGTATGTGAAACTCTAAGTGAATAAAGCACAAAAAATGAAACTTAAGTCATAGGTTGTGTTCATGAATGAGGTTCAGTTAATCTTCAGGTGGGTGGATGGGTTGGGTGGGCGAGCATAATAGACCAACTCACCTTGAGGGGTTTCGTGTGGGTTGGGTTGAACTTGATTTTTCTGCATGAACTTGGAGTTAGAGGGGAGGGAGGGAGAGAAGGGAGGTTTGGAGGGACTAATTACCCTGACCAGATGGATGGGTGGTTAACCATATCGCCCGTAGGGATAGGGAGGGTGTGTTGAGAGAATCTCTGACTAAGGTGTTCTTTGGGAAAGGTGTTCGCTGTAGGTGGGGAGTGGGCAATGGTGGTGGGTGGTGGGCGGTGGCCGGAAAGGGGCGTAGTAATCAGTCAGTAGGTGGTCTGTGCTGAGGATCGCGAGGGCGGGAGTGAACAAGCACACAGTCAGGAATGCTTTTATGTAAGCTGAGTTATATTTGCGGACTTTTTGACAGAAATATATATATGTGTATATGTGTGTGTGTGTGTGTGTGTGTGTGTGTGTAAAAAGGTGGTATAAACAGACAGACAAACATTTTGAGATATAAATCTACATGAAAAAATAGAAGAAATAGACAATTAGGTTGATAACTAGTCGATCCAAAGAGTGATACATAAACAAGAGGATGGACACACACATAGCTGGATGGATAGATAGATGGACAGCTGTCGGACAAATGGATAACTGAAACTGTAAATAGTTGAACTGGAAGATCTGAAAGTCCATGTACATTCCAAGTCCGCAATGGAAAAAAAGAAAGCAGACGTCGTAGTTAATCTGCCATTACGAAAGAGAGAGAGAGAGAGAGAGAGAGAGGAAGAAAGAAAGGGAAGGAGGAGCAAGCAAGAGTCCCTCACAGAACAATACAATGGACAGACTCAGAAACCTCAAACAGCTGAGGCACCAGAAAGGGACCTTGGGGGCAGCCCGACCCTGGGCCTGGCCGTGACGTCACACTGAGGGGCTCTCACAGACTAGTGGACACACAATACACTCATTGTATCCCTGTGTCGCTCTGGGTGTGATACGAGTTGCTGCCCGCCATATGTCGTTCATGATGCCACGTGGTGTTAGTCTTGTCACATGTATGTTGTCAATGTGGTGTCACTGCTGGTACGTAGCGATGGTGACATGCGCTGTAAATGTTCTCCCTTCTGTCGCGTTTGTTGACAACCAGTGTAAATGATGGTACATGCTGTAAACGCTGCCATGAACTGTATATATGGCGTTATGTAGCTTTTTAGTTAAACCGGTTACTTGCCACACCATATGCTATATCGTGGGCAAGATATCATTACAGGTACCCGAGAAACATGAATGTATATAGTTATACAAACACAGATGAGTAAGAGGTAAGTTGTAGAGGTGTAGGCGGAGGGCAGACCCCCTCATGTATTCATTCGGTACATGAATACAAGCCCAGTCCCTTCTGGTCACCACAATACACAAGGACACTAGAGGAAGACATGAGACGAAGTTACTGAGATGAACCGAGTTCCAAAGTTGTACAGGCAAGTTATAGAGGTAAGCTGATGGCCCTGTGTGTTCAGCGCATAGACTTGCATTACAGATTGGGTCGCGACACGCAGGCAAACATGTATACGTATACATATACATAAGCATACAAAGAGTAGGAGGGATAACAGACTCCTAGAAGTCACTGGCAGTATTGGTGGAATTAGTTAGGTCAGTGAGGACAGCGAGGATTGGGAAGTCCAGATACAGGATAATGCCTAATCCACTCTGACTCAGGATTAGGGAGTGGCCCAGTAGATTAGGGAGTGGTCCAGCGGATCAGGGTGTGGTTTATTGGATTAAGACGTGGTTCAGTCGGATAAGGGAGTGGCCCTGAGGGTCAAGGATTTAGTAGTGATCTTGAGGATTAGGGAGCATATATATATATATATATATATATATATATATATATATATATATATATATATATATATATATATAATCGATGCAAAATGTTAGCTCACTATGCACTTAACGCTCATAACTCTTCCAAGGGACAATTTCTCAACAAGTCCCTGACACTACAGAGGCGACCATTAAGACGCTTTTAACTTCAAACATAAAGTTAATGATGATGATAATTACTTCGGCCTGACGTCAACCGTGAGGAGCAGCGCCACCAGCAACAACAACACATGACGACAGACTTCATAAACCGCAGATGTCACCACCAACTCCGGCGGTGTGCTCCAGCTGGGGGCCAACACATGTGCGGAACACATGTGTTGGCCCAGGTGTTCCCCACGCTGGTCGTCACAGAGCAGGTGTGTGTGTGTGTGTTTATAGGAGAGGGATGGTTGCGACATCAGGTCATTCAGGTCAGGCGTTGTTAAGTCACACTGAACCACGGTATTTACTAATATCGAACGCGTTCGTTAGAGATACGGTCGCATTGTACCTAGTACAGGTCGGGTCAGTCAGTTAAAAAGAGTCTCTCTTACTCCAGCTTCAGGATAGCTCTGCAGATCAGGTCAGGTCAGGTCACAGCAGCTTATGCATCGATGATGACCATGATATGTGGCTCCTCAGAGCTTTATAGCTGCACTTGGTCACAGATAACGACGATAAGCTTGCTTGTTCACACCGGGCTTAGATAACAGAGCCAAGAAAAGCTTCAAGTTTCATCATACACAGTTGAAGGAAAATCGTACGACCGTTGTGGATTTTTTTCCTGTTAACTTTTCCTCCTGGGTTGATTTGTTGCGATACACTCCGGTTTCTTATCTGGGCAAATGTTATCATAAAGAATATAACCGGTACCTTCCAGGATACGAAACAAATTTTTTCCACTATGCAAGCCAATAATCAGAAATATATGATCCTCACACACACACACACACACACACACATATATATATATATATATATATATATATATATATATATATATATATATA
>JAYMFT010018380.1:0-16544 GCA_038088735.1 Panulirus argus
TATTTTTTCTTCGTCTGTTTCCTGGCGCTACCTCGCTGACGCGGGAAACAGCGATCAAGTATAATAAATATAAAATAAAATAAATTATATGCTATATGTCAACCCAAAGTAGAGTTTTTAGAAATTTTCTATCTTTATTTCAAGGAAAGAAGACTTTCATTGTTATATTCCAGTTTTAAAGCAAAATGTTTTTTCTTGTAAAAAATACCGAACTATTACCTGTGGTTTTTGTCAGTTTTCTTCAAAAAATAGATTTACTTTAAAAATCACAGTATAGGTAATGTATTTCATGCTGAAAAGGATTCTGATGTGAAAATCGTATTTTGGGATCATCAAATTCTGTATTTAAGCTTTTAATAATTGTAAATTAATATATTCCATTATCATCACCTTCGTAATTATAAGCTATATGTCAAACCAAAGTGGCATTTTTCGACATTTTCAACCTTTATTTCAAGGAAAAAGACTTTCATTATGTTATATTCCACTTTTGAAAAAAAAAAGTTTTTCTCGTAAAAACTACCCTTCTTGGTCTCTGTCTAAACATAGAGAAGAAAACAAATGGAAACATTGGTGAAGGGGGCAAAAGACAACTGAAAGGGGAGGGAGCGGGGGGGCTGGAAATCCTCCCCTCCTGTTTTTACTTTTCCAAATGAAGGAACAGAGAAGGGGGCCACGTGAGGATTTTCCCTCTGAGGCTCAGTCCTCTGTTAATGCTAACTTGCTTAACATGGGAAATGGCGAGGTAGCGCCAGGAGACAGATGAAACGGCCACATTTGCTCACACTAAGTCTCTAGCTGTCATGTGTAATGCACTGAAACCACAGTTCGCTTTCCACATCCAGGCCCCACAGACCTTTCCGTGGTTTACCCCAGACGCTTCACAATGCCCTGGTTCAGTCCACTGACAGCACGTCGACGCCGGTATACCACATCGTTCCATTTCACTCTATTCCGGGCACACCTTTCACCCTCCTGCATGTTCAGGCCCCGACCGCTCAAAATCCCTTCCACTCCATCCTTGGAACAGAAGGAGCCAAGTGTCGAGTGCCCATCCTCCTGAAAGGGTCAAGCTGAGTCGTTTAAATGTGTGTGGACGTGACCAAGATGAGAAGGAAGTAGATGAGATTGGCTGTATGTGTTGGATGTTCTAGTTGTGAGTGAAACAAAGCTCAAAGTAAGGAGATAAAGGGATTTGGGGATGTCAGGGGTTAGTGTGAGGGCGAGAGCTAAGGAAGGGGAAGCACTCCGGCTGAAGCAGGAGTCGGAGGAATGTGTGAAAGAGAAATACGGAAGTGAACCACAGGCTGATGTGAGTGTAAATGAAAGAAAATCATGAGGTGTGTGTGATTATTATGAGAGTTGGGTGAGTGTTATGAGAAGTGGGGGATTATTATGAGCGGTGGGTGAGTATTAATGCTTATACACATGGAGATGAGAAGACTAAGAGAGAGAAATAAGTGTTTTGGGAGCAGCTGAATGAGTGTCAGCAGTTTTGATGCAAGAGACCTAGTATTAGTGTTGGGTGATTTTAATACGAGAGTAGGTAATGTTACCGTCGAAGGTATAACTGAGGGGGGGGGGTACCAGCGTTAAGAATAAGTATTGTGAACAGCTTGTGGAGCTGTGTGCTGGGAAAGGACTGGTGATTGGGAATACCTGGTTTGAAAACGACATAGGTAAGTGTAGCTGGGCAAGTGAGAGAGACGGTAAGGAGGGCATTACTGAGTTATGTTCTAATTGATAGGCATACAAAGAAAAGGGCTTTGGATGTGAACGTGCAACAGTTCAACATGATGTTGTATTCACTTAAACTGGCACTTTAGGGGCGCTTAGGTTCAGTATGTCTTAGACGTTTATTTATGTCGGGTACAACCTCTTCGATACCCGGCCTCCTGAAGCTTCAGGAAGATGGCGATCTTGGGTAGGGCATGACCATGGACTTCATGCGACATTTAAACCCGTCGCATCTCGGGCATCAGACTGCACCGTGCATGAAGCATAACAATCCGGTGTGGCTGAAGCCTTTAAACTACAGGGCATCAGAGGACTTCAGAACCATCGTGTCATAGTCACTTAAATTCAGCGCATGCCAGGTATGTACAAGAGTAACACGTATGGCAATGATACATCTACCTATGTCCTAGCTATTAAGCCCTGGACCAGTGACTCAAGAATGGCTGCTGCATCCTATAGTTTCTGTGTGCTGACCGGTCGCACGAGGATTGACCATTATGAAAAACATTATTTCCATGAACAGCGTATCTGTGGAATTTTCTCCCTTCTTTCATTTTATCATCTTTCTGAAACCTTTCCACACACCACTGACCTCTACATCATCCACCTGCTTTATTGCCCATCTATAGTGGTGGGTGGAGAGGTGCCTTCTCCTCTCTCCATCTATACCCAACATAGATAAGGAACTGATGATGTTCTCCAGCAGATAACCTCCTATTGGACCATCAGGTCTCGTGTTATCTCCCCTTCCCCATATATCACGTACCACGTACGACTCAACACGTACCCGACTCGACCTGACCCGACCTCCATTCCCCACTGGTGAGTCAGACTCTGACCCATGTGACTTTACCTACCCCATGCTGACCCCCTTCCACTCCTGTTCTATGCCCCCCCCCCGGCTGTGTCACTCCTGCCCTCAGACTCAATGACCCTCCCCCCCCCCAGTTGTGCTAACCCCCCAGCCGTAAAGAAGCCCGATTCTGTGCCACAGCGCACTCGTCCTGTCATCACTCCTGTTCTCAGTGCGGCAGAGAACAATTAACGCCGGGAATTGCAGCGACTGATTGCAACAGTTGCATAAGCTATTTCCATTTGCCAAGCATCAAGGAGGAGCCGAGCTGCCTAGTGGGGAGCTAATGGGACCCCAGATGGGGGGTAAAGGAGAGGGTGGGAGTGAAGGAAGGGAAGAGTAGGGAGTGAGAGGAGGGAGGGATAGCGGGGGATGTGGGCGAGGGAGGGAACACAGGGAGAGGACAGATAACACGAAAGCTGAGGTGCACCATGACGAGGTTACCTGCTGTCCTAATCCTATTAGTGAGAGAGACACAGCAGGAAAGAGGAATGCATCTCACCAACCACCACGCCCTCCGGCTCAACCTTCAGCGGAAGGAAAGGAAAGGCTAAGAGGAAACGCCATGTGCTGTGGAAAGAGTGTGATGCCAGGGAAATTTTATAGGAAAATGCGAGTAAGAAATGTTCGCTACTCTGACCGCTCATTTTCTATGGATTGATTTTCAGAACTTTTCCTTCTTGAAGGCTGCACTAACAACTTAATTGTCCAGCCTTGATCTGGCGGCTGTTTATTCCAGCGTTCTCTCATTCTACAGCTTAAAAAAAGAATCACATATTACTGTTGCATCTCATTCCTTTTAATTTGACGACGTTAGTGAATCTTTTGTGTGAAAAAAAAACTTTTTATGTTGTCTGAATTATTCAGTAACTTCTGTTAGGTCTCGTGGGAGTCTAAAGTTCTCTTTGACATGATCATTCCGAGTCTCTGAGTCTTTCTTTGCAAAGATTATTTCCCAGTAATGGAATTGGTTCTGTTGCCCATCTTCGAATTCGTTCTAGTTTTGTTTCATTTTGTCATCAGGTCCGGTGACCGGGTGAGGAGAGGAGCCCATCACAGGTCTGGTCAGGGCCTTGTAAGCAGTAAGTATTGCATCCCATGCTTTATAGTTTGTACATCTTGCTGTAAAACCTGATATCCAGTTGGGTATTTTCTGTCCAGAGAGACCTTATTTTCCGTTTTCGAGTGGTGGGAGATTATTGGGAGGGGGTGGGGTTGGGGTGACGGGTGGGGAATAGTACCCCATCCGGGGTCACCTCCCGGGTACCTTGTGGGTACTGGGTGGAAGTAGCCACCCCCTGGAGGTCAAAGTCACCCAAGGGGTCAAGGACCAACCCCTGGGTACCGCGGGGTTAATGGATAAGTATCCAGCTGGGATTAAGGGTATCCTCCCAGGGGTCAATCCTCGGGTATCAAGGGGGTCAGGGGTTACCCCTTCCCCCATGATGACGTCACAGGAAGTCTGAAGGAAAGCGATCACGTGTTTTTGTGACTCTAACTACCAGTTTACACCCACCTAACAATCGGTTTACATCAGGTTTACCTCTGGTTTACGGCAGCTTAAGTCAGTTCTCAGTGCATCCTGAGGCATCGTTCGGGCTGATAACTATCAATAAACAGAGGACTGGCGCCCTGCGGAAGCACGTGATAAACTGGTTACCCTCCTGGGTGATGGGTGGCGCTGCTGGCGACTGGCTGACGTCAGTAGGTCTGTCTGTAGGGCTATGACCCCACCAGACGCGAGACCATCACTACATACAAAGACAAGTCGAGTCGTCCTACCGTTGTACCAACTGCTCAGAATACAAGAACTTTTGGCGTCTAACCAGGACTCTCAGACGTAACTGTCTCCGTAACGCGAGAATCCTGAGAGAGATAATGTTTATGTCGATGCCAAGTGCGTTTATTGAGTTCGGTGATGGACTGACAGGGCCGTGAACGGAGATGGGGATGCTGAGCGGAAGTGAGTACAGGAATGAAAAGAAACGTGGGTTTTAGAGGTTAGATCTGCACTACATCAGTGGGCTATTTTCTCCGCATCCAAGTTCATAGAGGGAGTCGTGGCGAGACGAGACTCAGATAGAGAGACAGATCGAGACACACAAGCTGAAGCAAAATATGTAGTCAGTGGAGGACAACGCTGGCGAGTTGTGAAGTCATGAGTGAACCTAGGCAGCTAATGAAGGAATGTAATCATTAGTAAGAAGAATGAAGGGCGTATGAAAGTGTAGTACCCTCAGACAGGCCAGAGTTGATAGTGAGGGAGGAAGAGATTCAGCTACGGATGTGTACGGAGACAGACCAGCCAGGGAGACCGGAGGGAGACCCTGGACACCAGGCCCCGAGGCCACAGTCCGTCAAGGGCGCAACATATGCAGAGCGACAACACAAGCCCTTCAGAGTGGAGGACCAGAGATCAACAGATCAAACAGCCATGATGACATCACTCCTCCCTGCCCCACACCAACCAATGCACATGTTTGCTCCACACACCGCAGAGGCCCCTTGCCCTCCACAGCTCTACACCGCACACCGCTCCTTTCCCATATAGAGCTGCTTCGCACCAGATGATGGCCCCCGGTTCCCAGCATCCTGGGGTGCAAAGTAATCCCGAAATCCTGCCTGTCTCTGCTGCCAACGAGAAGGCGGGATCAGGCAGACCCTTCCCCCTCTAACAGACCTGACTTTTTTCCCATTCGTTCCACCAAAGTTAACTCTGCTATTTTTTCATTCTGTTGAATACTGTCAAAGCTGGCAGATCTCCTGTCACGTTGCTTCTCTCGGAGACTGAACTGGTTGATGGGAACATTCCCAAACCCTTTCACACCTGCAAGAACAATCTTCAGTGATGCTTCCTCTTCAAAGGAGTGTTTTCTTATTCCATCACCAAGACGCCCGTGACACAGCTCTTGAACCTTAAACCTTCAATCACAAAACTTTAACGTCGGATAGCTGACGATCTTTCAAAAGAACGTTTTTTTTTTTTCTCTATGTTTCATTCTCTGCCTCACGTCTTGCTTTTTTACCTTCATAAACCTCACTACTTTCTTCCAGTCATCCTCAGGCTGAGGTCCATCACCCGGAAGATGCCATCGTACACCGTAAGCAATGGTTCAAGCCTTCAGCACGGATGTGGGTGGGTTGAACGTCACATTTTCCAATCTTCATAATCAAAGTGAACGCCGCTAAAGACCTCATCTCTTGACGCAATAAATGATTTAAATAATCAATCTGTATCGATCAGAATTTTCGTTACTTTACCCACAGTCCATAACACTCTAGCACCACTTGCACCCGGTTTCCACCACAAGCTCTCCATGCTGTACCAACACGTCCTCAGCCGCGATTGGTTCGCCTCGCTACACTCAACTGAAGGCTCTTCTGCTCATCACACTCCCTCCTCCTCCTGCCACTCCTACCCGCCCTTCAGGAGCGCTGCTTAGACTAACGTGCGAATATTCTTTCTCGACTCACCCGGGAAGATTACTACCTCTCACCGGGTGATATTCTTGCCTGTGTTGAGTGTATAGCAGAGGTGGTTGTTATGGGAATGGAGGAATATATCAGTCTTGTGAGGACTCTTCTTCCTCCTCACATTCCCATTGTAACCCCGAAGAAAATCCATTTATTCGTACGAGAAACCGTTTCTTCATGAACATGAGATGCAACGCTCTCTCTTCCTTCAGTAGCAGGTCTTTCTAGTCTTTAGCCAAAAGTACCTTGTTCGTCGTCCGCTTTCCGGCCCGACGATCTGACGCTTGTCTTTCCTAACGACAAAACGAGCCTTTTAAGAACGATTTTTTCCTCCTCTCAACTCCAACATGGATGACACTAATGATCTCTCACCTCCTCACGCATCTCTACTAACTTCGTGTCCCTCCCTGAAATTTCATTTCACACCGTCCAAAGGCACCTCTTACTCTGGACCTAACCAGGGCGTGCGGGCCAGGTGGCAACCCTGTTCATGTTCTCGACCACTGGTTTCCTGGCTTTGTGCTTGTGCTTCTTCGTTCGTCTCTCCCGCGTCTTTTGAAAAACAAAAAATTCCTTTCTCTTGGATGTCTGTGTTGTTGTGGCCTGCCCGAGAGACGGATGACCCCTTGTGACCTCCTCAATGTTCCTCAAACTCCTTCCATTTCCAGCAACTTCGAAACTCTCGTCAGTTTCCATGTTCCTAAGGATCTTTAATCTCGCGGTTCTCTCCCTGATCACGGCTTTCCTTCGGCCAGATCCTCCGGCGACGATGGCAACATTTCCTGCATCAGCAACGTCTGGTCCTCTTCCCTCATTCGCCCCGGCCAGCTCCCCTCACGTGATTCTTGACATGAACACTTCTCCTCAGGTAAGGCATCCATGTTTCATCTCTAGCTCCATATAATCACCTGACAGAGTCGATTCCAGAATAATTCTGTTTATCAGCTCTTCCAGGCTAACATCGAACCTTGACACTCCCTACGCCCATGTATCGCTTTTCTTTCCCTCTTCTGTAGACATTACTTTGGCTTCTGCTCAGAGGAGCTAGCTGCTTATGCCCCTCCATCATCAGCTAGAACACGTAATACTCGACAAGCTACTGCGTTACATGATAGCGTGTGGCCGTTAGCAACTCGAAGAAGGGCCACTGTAATGTCTGTTTCTTTCCTTACGCCGCTTAGCTTTGGAATTCTTTTCCTTGTCTTTCCTAACATACATAACCTATTCCTGTTTTAAAGGCAAATTTTCCTATACTTACTAAACGTTTACATTATCTCTTTCCCTGTCGCTATTTGCTTATCAAACTTTATAACCCTTTTCTATGTTCTATGTATGGCCTGGCCAGATGACGATACTTCTCCGGGAGTGAAGCCTTTCGCATAAAAAGAGACAAAGTTCTCTGCCTCACATACACATACACCTCCACCACCACACCTAGCTTGGTGCCCTCCCAGCTCCACCTCACTCACCACACCCAGCTTGGTGCCCCTGCTGCTGCCGGCCAGACCCAGAGAGAGGTTGCGATTACTGAGGTCCAGCTGCAGCATGTGAGTGGCTCCCTCCTGGTGATGGACCTTGACTTCTCCATATTACTTCAGAACTCCTTTGTGTCAGGCTCCCCAGAGAGTCTTCCCCCTCCTCCCCGTTTCCTTTGTCACCAGCAGCCGCAGGCCGCCTCCCCCCAACCCCCAGCCTTCCCCAGAGAGGGGAGGAGCCACCATGCACCATCATGCCCCAGCCTCTATTCAAAGACTCTGTTGCAAATCCAATTTAAAGTTTTTCCTCTTTTTCGTCTGGAGATTCTAATGTGTCTGCTGAGTTAGATGATAGTATTCTTTTGTAGAGTTAGAGCTGAGAGCTGGCAGGGTGGGTGCTGGGGGTAGGCAGAGGGTTGGTGCTGGGGATGGGCAGAGGGTGGATACTTGGGTGGGCTGTGGGTGGGTGCTAGGAGGGAGGTGGGCGGCTGCAAAAGGCTGGTAGATACTGGATGCAGTGGAGGGTGGAGTAGAGTTGGATGTGGGATATGAGGATGGGTCGGATGTGGGCCTGAGGCTGCGTGGGCGCAAGGATGGGAAATTTGCTGCGGGAATGTGTGTGTGCGTCAGAGGGACGTGGGGGTCGACATCGTTCCTGCCCTGTGGCCAGAGAGTACCGCGTCGGGAGAAGAATAGAGACCAACCGTCTCCTGGCAAATACTGGAATATCAGTCCAGTGTTTGGATAAGGAAATATTCATGAAAATGCTCGCATCCTTCACCAGGCCAAAGAGAGGATATGTTCCCCAAGTTTGGTCACCGCACCTAAAGAATAGAAAGAACTAATAGAGAAGGGCCAGAGGAGCGTAACAAAGATGTTATCGGAAGTAAGAGAAATGAGTTGCAGGGAAAGGCTAGATGCCTTAAATTTACCCACCACGGAAGAGAAAAAAGTGAAGAGTGACCTAATCACAATCTTTCAGTGTTCAAACCAGCTTGAGGACGTAGACAGTGAGCAGTTCTTTGGAAGTTGCAAGATCAGAACATCCAAAAGCCATGACGTAATATGGAAAAAGGAACTTGTTCCAAAAAATGTGAAGTGCTTCATATTGTGAGACGAACGGGTTAGTGTTGTGACCTTGGTTATAAGTCAGTGGATGTGGACAACATACGGAAGTTTAGCGAGTTGTACGATGGTTGAGAAACTTTGAGACGGGGCCCCACGAGTGTAAAATTCCCTCCTTGTGCAGTTTAATGAGTAATTGCACACACACACACAGGTCATGACCCCTCAGTGTCACTAAGGGGGGTCAGTATGTTCGCCTAAGCAATGCGTTGCATTAGAGTTTTGTTACAGGCTCGCCTGTGCTCGTGTCTGGCTATAACACGAGTAGGATAAAAATCCTATGCAAGCCCAGCAGGGTCGTGGGGCTAAGCTGGTATCATTGCTTCCTGCACAAATACTGCAGCGTTATACGCCAACGTACGAGCTACGTAATGGCGGCCGCTTTGTCTAATTGCCTAATTAAGAGAAATGTAATCCTTCCCCTTGACCACCATACTGGGATATATTGCCACATTCCCGACAGCTTATCATTATCATTCATTCGCACATCCGCCTCAGTCTCTGCTTATACTAATGGACGGATCCTATTTACGATCGTGATTGTTTTGCAAAGGTCGTTCTCAGTATACAGGATGAGGTCTTCCCACTGTTGCGCCAGTGTCTGTAATACCTGTAATTGTATGACCAATTTACTGTAACTGGAGTGAATCATTTGTTGGTTTATTGATTACGGCTTTTAGATGATTGCTTCAGTATTTTGCTTAATCATTTTTGTCGAAGATTCCGGTGGCGAACAAGAGCCAGGCCTTACATAAAACACAAGAAGGGGTTAATGAAACAAGAAAAGAGAAGGAAAATTTACGGATTTTACAAAAGGTAGAAAACTTGTCATCTAAAAAGAGTCAGACGGTTTTGTTGGGAAAGATATGAGAAAGTAAAGAGTTCCAAAGCTTAGTGGCGTAAGATAAGAAAGAGGCATCACAGCGGCCCGCCACTAGCTTGCCGAGTAGTGCGTGATGTAGTTAGTGGTGGAAACTCGCAAACAACCGGTTATGAGATGCAGAGGTCGGGGTAATCTATGCTATAAGATGGTGCTCTTACTTGCCCGTCCCTTGTTTGTAGACATGGCAAGGGTTGTTGCCAGACGCACGATGACTAACTCCCATACACAGCTACCGATAATTCATCCATATTCTCGGCAGGAGAGAAGATGCTGGTTACTAAGGTAAAATGTTTTCGGAAAAAATATTTATTGTTTAGTGGGATGGCTGTGTGTGCCGGCGATATGGGAGGTATGGAGAAGGAAAATGGGGTGAATTATCATACCACTGAACAATACCATCCGCCGTTCAGGGAGTGGTACTTAGGTAAGATGAGAGTGGTAATGGTGCAGGAGGGTGTGATGACCAGGGAGAAAGAGATTTGTGGTGGTGAGAGAAGGTGTCGTAACCAGGGTGAGAGGGGTGGTGTTGGTGAAGGAGAGTGTAGCGGTCCTCCGTAGAAGCAAGCAGACGGGGGTACGGAGGGCCCGAATCTGCTGGTGTCTTTAGAAGAGGGAGAGAGATCCAACGCAGCAGCACTGGGAAAGTGAGTCAACTTCTGAGGTCAGACTAGAGGAGTTGATGAACAGATAAATCGGTTGGCTGTAGAGTGAACATCATCAGTTATTCTGGATGTGAGGGCAGTACTCCTTAAGGAATCAGTGCTGTGTACTATCGGTGGAACTGTTAGGAAATAAGTATCTTTGGCATGTAATTAATTTTCCCAATTCCTTAGCAGCAAGCGCAGCGCTTCATGTAAGGTGGAGTTACTGAGAAAGATAAGGCGTTTTGATGGTAGCAAGTATGTGTACTATACTGAGTTGTGGACTGACAGAGAAATTAAAGATTGGAAAGTTGTGAGGGTGTTTAGATATAAGAACAGAATGAACCTGAGTTTGGAGACGTTAAACATAAGTAGCTGATGTCTGCATCACTGGGAGAATTCAACAAACAATAAATATACAGTGAATAAATTTCTTTATAAAATGTTCTATATTTTCTGGAGAATTAGTTCTGAAGATTGGTGTAGTCTGGGGAAAAGAGGAAATCTGAAGTTTAAATCAAATCGGCGACATCAATAATTCCAATACCTGTAATGCGCTGTAGATTTCGTTCTGTTTATCTTGCTATCAAACGGGTTTAGCAGATTATCTTTCTTCCTGCAGCTGAGGCGAGTGTTTACTTTGCCCGTGTTGAGGCGCAGCCCAAACGCCTCCCCACTCTCTTGTTGACACGATTGTGAGGTCTGACGACGTATGGAGTGAACTGATTCATCTGAGGCACAGAAATATAATCACTTAAATATAGTCGCCGGAATACAGTCAGTGGGATTATGAGAGGCTCAGACTGTCAGAATCAGCCTCATATCTTTCATTATCAAGTGCGAGGGCTCAGGCTGCCTCTTGATAATTACCAACACAATGATTAACCAGACATCATTGATTGCTTGTCTCTCTTTAGCCCACTGCTTACGCTCAACATTACCTCACTGCCAACAGTAAACACTGCCAACATAACAACCATGTCCTGCCGTCGGCCACAACCAAATCATAAGACGCGTTCATTATTCATAATGCTGCTATTTATCTTTTCTTTTTTTTTTTTTCTTTTAAACCAATCGAGAATTTCAATGGTTCGTTAGCACAAGGCCTAGAGTGAAGAAGCATGTGGTCCGTACGTGTTGGTCCGTGATCCGTGTCTGTGGTCAGGGGTGAGATCAATCCCCCACCAGTGTTACTCCTTCCCCTCCCAACCCACGTCTCTTCCCCTCCCCCTCCTTACCCCCTCCCCAGTCTTACCAGCTTCCCTAGAACAGTGTGATCACATGGGCAGGAGTGATCTGAGGAGGGGCGAACCATCTCAGTTACAGAGACCCTCCTCCCCCCCAAAAAAAACTACCGGGTCCTGAGACCAGCCCCTTCCCCCCTTTAATGAGGCATTGCTTCCCACGTACTCTTCCCTCCCCTCCCCTTCCATCGTCGGAACCTGTATTGCCCATTGAAATCCCCCCCCCCTTTCCCATCTCCCTCCCCTTCTCATCCCCTCTCCTCTTACCTCCCTCTCCTCTCACTTCCCTCCCCTCTCACTTTCCTCCATTCCGCCCCTCAGCCATCCCTTACCCCCCATCTCTCTTCCCTTGCCTCTCCCTACCCTCCCCTCTCCCCTCCCTTCCCACAACTCTCCCGTCACAATCTTCCTCCCTCGCTACAGTCTCCCTCCCGCTCCCCACAACACCCTTCCCCCCCCCCCACCCTTCCCACAACTGTTACGTTTCAGGTATTCACAAAATACAGGAAATTCCGCATTGCGGGATTTTTTAAAAGCGTGAATTTTACAGCGAATTTTGCCTAAAGCCCAGATATGCAAATGAGAGCCTTGAAAATAGCAATACACATTCCTTTGTTTTTTAATATCGTCCATGGAAACGTTTTTTGTTGTTGTTTTTCTCCGCAACACTAAGCGTAGAGAGAATAGTCAGGGAAACGTTGGTCAGTCTGAGCCAAGAGAACGTTGGTCAGGCTGAGCCAAGAGAACTTTGGTGAGACTGAGCCAAGAGAACGTTAGTCAGGCTGAGCCAAGAGAATGTTCGCAAGACTGAACCAAGAGAACGTTGGTCAGACTGAACCAAGAGAACGTTCGCAAGACTGAACCAAGAGAACGTTGGTCAGACTGAGCCAAGAGAACGTTCGCAAGACTGAACCAAGAGAACGTTGGTCAGACTGAGCCAAGAGAACGTAGGTCAGACTGAGCCAAAAGAACGTTGGTCAGACTGAGCCAAGAGAACGTTGGTCAGTCTGAGCCAAGAGAACGTTGGTCAGGCTAAGCCAAGAGAACGTTGGTAAGACTGAGCCAAGAGAACGTTAGTCAGGCTGAGCCAAGAGAACGTTGGTCAGGCTGAGCCAAGAGAACGTTGGTCAGGCTGACCCAAGAGAACGTTGGTAAGACTGAGCCAAGAGAACTTTGGTCAAACTGAGCCAAGAGAACGTTGGTCAGGCTGAGCCAAGAGAACGTTGGTCAAACTGAGCCAAGAGACCGTTGGTTAGACTGAACCAAGAGAACGTTGGTCAGACTGAGCCAAGAGAACTTTGGTCAAACTGAGCCAAGAGAACGTTGGTCAGGCTAAGCCAAGAGAACGTTGGTAAGACTGAGCCAAGAGAACGTTAGTCAGACTGAACCAAGAGAACGTTGGTCAGGCTGAGCCAAGAGAACGTTGGTCAGACAGAGCCAAGAGAAAAATAATGCTGAAGGTGTGTGAGCTGAGTTTGACACAAACTGTACTGCTTAACTGTCTTTATTATGACTGTCATCACCATGACCCTTACTATCACTATATCCTTCACTATCACTACAATCTCCCTCACTATTACCATAATTTTCTTATCTTATCCCATTATGAACCCGACTAACATCTATATCCCTCACTATTACCACTATCACCTCTTTCTCCTTTTATATCATCACACTCTCCCTCGTTATCACCGCTATCTCCCTTACTATCATAACTATCCCCCTCACTATCATCAATATCTCCCTCACTGTCATCACTGTTAGTCTCAAAATCACCATTTTATCCTCCAATATTGCCATTTTCCTTACAATCAACACTAACACCTTCCTCACTATCAGTGACCTTCCCCTCAGTACCACTAACACCTTCCTCACTGTCACCACCCTCTACCTCACTCTCACCCCCATCATCCTCCCCACCACCATCATTCCCTCCTACCTGGGAGAGGTCTACTTCCCCCCTCTCCCCCTCATTACGTACTTATTCCCGCTATCATAAAGTGTTAAGTTTATAAGCTCCTTTACTTCGAAAAGTCTCTAAAGTAGAGAGACAGTGGGGGAGGGTGTCAGAGTTGGGGGGGAGGGGGGGTTTGTGGGAGCCAGTACCCGCCAGTGTCTAGATTTTGCCACGAAGTAGGGTTAGCGCGTAGTACTCACCGCACGTCTTTATTATCACCGAACAATGCTCTTTCTCTCCGCCTCAACGCACCATTGAAACGATCCTCAGTCACAGCTTCATCTGGGACTGACTTCAGCCCCGTGTCCGGTGCCCTTTTAGATGTGCCTGCAATTGTCCAATACTTTATTTTCCTTATCACTGGCAACACAATGAACAGCGTTTCCATCTTCTTGCTGTATTTGTGTATGATCTTGTTTGATTTCTTATTGGAAGATGTTACTGCAGGCGTGATCATTGCTTCCTGTGTGATCAGGCGATTCTGAATCCAGATCATTATTCCTGATGTCTTCACTAGCTGCCACATATGCGTATCAGGTGGTTTCCCGTTCTCTCTGGGCTGTAGGGCGCCAGCACATTCAGCCTCCCATGTTCTAGACTCGTAAAGTTTGCTTGTAGAGTGTTTCTGTATTCTCTCTAATTGGTCTATTTAATTTGTTTGACACAGCAGACTGGAGAGACCACGCAACACAGTAATACTGAATTTTGTTTCTTATGTAAACATTATGATAATTCGTTTTCTGTCTCGTTATGACAGTCCTCATTACCATACCACTCATGTTTACCTTATCACCATCTCAGCCACACAGAGCTGGAATGCTCCTTCTAGTCTAGATCTCTGACGGTGTCTCTCACCACCAGGGAGAGAGGTGTTGGGGAGGTGGTGTTGGAGATGGGGAGGGAGAGATATATTTGGGAAGGGGAAGGGAAAATGAGGGGAAAGGTGTCAGGCTCTTGGGGGGAGGAAGTGTCTGGAATGAGATGGGTGAGAGGAAATATCAGAGCAAGAGCACGTGCTGGAGGGGGGAGGGGTTGGAGAGGAGGGGGCAGACGGTGTGAGGGAAGGGGAGGCTCGTAAGAAAGAACCTTCCTTCTAGAAATGTTATTGTAGCACGCGCTGGTGTAAGATGGGGCCTGTAGCACGTGTTAATGAAGCACGTGCTGGTCAAGCACATGAAGCTGGAGTACGTGGTCATGTAGCACGTGTTGCTGTAGATAGCAGCGTGATAACACGTGGTGCTCTGTTTTGTAAGGATGATAAAATTTAATTAACCAGCATCAGGAGAAGGATCCTCACATATTGACACTAAAATGTCTTAACATTCATCACTCTAATTAGAACATGAAAAATGTTTACATTAGTCTAATTAAGAGTCCATTATTACAGGCAATTAATCATCGTTTGAGAGGAAAATACCTTCGAGGGAGAGTCACTGTTCCTATCCCACCAGCAACCCCAGGGAGAAGTATCTCTAGGCTGTCACCTTGACTGGTTTTGAGCAGACTTCCCGCCATGTTTGTTGCTCATGTTGACGTGGTATGTTTAGGGGGAGGGGGTCGTTAATCCCTTCACCAGGACGGTACGACCCTCGGGTATGACTCCTAAGGGTAAGGTCAAAGGCCAAACCATCAAACCTCAGGGTCGTGCTCAAGGGCTGTAAAGTCGTCATTCAGGGTGATGTGACTGTGCTCAAGAGTCGTGACGTCTTGTTCAGGGGTCGTAACGCCAGGTTCAGGGGCTAAAGGCAGAGTTCGTTACCAGCTAACGGTGATTCTGTACTCCTGACTGACGATGGGTGTAACACGCACACACGCGAACCAACAGATTACGTTCGAGAAGCAGGATCACCGTTATTTCAGTGAAATCCAAAGTGACTCACGTCAGTCCCCCAGTAATCCATCAGAAGCCACGATAAATCCCGCACACCGCAATTGCTCGCCTTGAGTCACAATCATTTACCGTAAATCACATCGAACTGTAAATCTCGATGGCCGTCGCCACGTCGGGTGATTGTAAATTACTATGTAAAATGACCAGATGTCATGATGAATGGCTGATCGTTCATCGCTGTGCACACTATTCATTGAGAAGCCATACACATACAGGAGACTCATTCCTTCGGAGAACAATGAATAAATCAAAGTACAAAGTGTCTACATGCACAACCTCACGTGTATAAAACAAAGTAAATCTCATTCCAACAGAATAAATCCTTCTGGGCCAAAGTTTTGCCATTGAACCCACCAGGAAGTCTGCTCTACAAGTACTACCTTTTCTTTCTACCTCATGCTACAACCTCTGGCCTGACCCTTAAAGCAGTTCAAGCCGAGAACCAGATCTACCCCAGGTAACTCGGACTAGGTTGCCGGACGATGGAAGGAAGACATCTTATGCAACAGGTGATTAAGTCAGTTTGATGCAACAACACACGATCAGTTGTTATGCCCAAGTCCTCCTCGGCCGCGACATTCCTGCTTGAGTCTGGCGAGCCATCGGCCTCGCGAAGACGATAACATTTTCTTCCTTCTTGTGACATCCTGACCACAAGTGCTGGGGGCGGCCTACACCCTCGGTCTGAAGGCGTGCGTGTTGATCAGAGGCAGATCATCTTTGAGAGGAACTCTTGCAGTGGGATCTAAATTCCGGCTTTTGGATTCAGACCCAAGTTTTAACTCTGACTTGCTTTTAAGTTTAGCTTCAGGAGGTAACTTTAGAGTCATTCTAACAGCGTGTTTTTAGAGATGATCCACAGAACTCTCTTCAGAATATGAACTGGATCTTAATGTCAACTTTAGTAAGTCTTACCTGAGTTATTTCCCTGTTCATTAAGGTGTTTTGCCGTTATATTATCCTCTGATATTAGACTTTACAACTCTGCCCAGCAGGGAACCATGATCAATCACCTGCAAGACTGTAAGAGAAATTTGTGTTTCGAGTTTTACGAGACAAAGATTCTTGAGCAGTATTCATTCATCTTACATGTTATCTCTTGCTCAACAAATGAACATTTCGCTGTTCAGTAAGCACCAACGAAGCCAACGACGCGATTAATGTGACATTCATCTTCGACTTATATATATATATATATATATATATATATATATATATATATATATATATATATATATATATATATATAAATACACCGTCGCGC
>JAYMFT010018391.1:0-16544 GCA_038088735.1 Panulirus argus
ATATATATATATCCTATTCATGCTATAGCTGTGTTCATTTATCAGTATAGAAAGTCTAGTGTGTTGCATCATATCCTTCACGTATGTACTTTCAAATTGTGATGCTGGCATGTAGCCACCATTTCACCATGAAAAACATAATACAAACCTTTATCAACTTAAAGACGGTGAAAATATATGATGATGTTTTCAAATACAGTGAATTACGGATAAAGTGAGTTTGGGCCAAACTGATATAAAGTCCATACTGGGTTTCTACATGCTTTTCTGAAATAATTTTGAACATTTTGAATAAATAACATATTTATTGACAATTCCTTCGTGGTTTTATCAAGGGAGTAGATCTGAGAGGCAAAATCCAAATTGCGTCTTGTTTTCATGTTAAATTAGTACACCTGCAGATGCTTTTTATCACTTTAACAAAGCCTATCCGCAACAATGTACGTCTTTTCACAATATTTCCACCTGCTTCAAATAATCTGGCGTGTTAACATCTGTGATGCTATGAAAGAAAGTTCTATAAAATGCCGTGTTCCTGATGGAACAGCATTTAGAAAAGCGTTATTTTCACTTCAGCGTTTCTTGGGATTTACTTTCCATTATTCTATGAAAATCAGTTTGACAATCCAGATTCTGAAGCCGATTCAACGAATATAAGTTTCACAATGGATGTGCTCGGGAATGACGATATACAGTGTTCATTTCCTGCAGGGGATGAATCTAGCCACAGACTGGCGCAGTCAAGGCCTTCCGACCCACACTAAAAACGCGGACTTCCTGGCGTGTTCCCTATCATACACATTCCTAAGGCATCTTGCTTCACTTATCACCATCCGAAACAACTCTGCTCTAAAAATATCACCTCAGAGTTCAAATTAACCTGCTGGGGGACAAAGAAAGCGATTTTACTATTTACAAACCCTTTCGAGATATGAATAGAAACTAATGCAGATATGAAACTAAACAGCGATAGTACGTAAAGCTCCATTTTCGCGCGCAGGGCAAATTTCAAACACTGATTAGAAAAACAACAACAACAACAAAATATATGAAGAGGATATACTATGAGATAATGATAGTACAATAAAGTATAACTCATTCATCACACACACAAGTAATAGCACAGGTATAACATAATGGGGTGATGACATAGAAAAAAGATTGCGACAAGTTAGAATTAAAAATTAACAGCTGTACATACGTTCTGCTCAACTTCGAAATGATTGTATCTACATTCTTCCTAGGTTTATCAACTGTATCCAGATAAAACTTTTAAACAACCCCTTCAACTTCAGTGTACTGGGCCTTGTATAATCAATATTTGAAAGAAAATAATTCTACCATCCTCCAGGACTTCACAGTACGTCTCATCCCCTTGTTCACCAGAGGTGGACAAATTGCATGGTCATTATGACAAAGTTCCCACAAACAGGTAATAGAATGAGGCACGGGGGGATTAGCCACGTTCCAAGAAAGTGTTGGGTAATATTAGTATTACGGCTATGTGTGTGCTCATTTTATACATCATCACTTTAGCGATTTACCTTAATCCTGTTTTTCTTTTGTCAAGTAATGCATCAAACGATGAACATTCCAGTTACCGAGAGAAAATCAGTACCGACTTGTCCCAAGGTGGCTTCCACATCAAGGTAGGGTAGTGTTTTCGCCCGGCCACCTTTATTATTAGAAGCTAAGAGCATCCTGATACCGGCATTCCCCAAAACCTACCTCGGTTGGGTTTCCCTGTGATGTCATATGACTGGCTCACGGCAGCAGGCTTCCTGTAGGGAGAAAAAGAGAGAGAGAAAAAGAAAAAAGTTCAACAATTTACGTTTTAAACTACAATTTACACTTTACATACTAAGGCAGGAGATGACAAAGGATCAGAAAAAAAAACGAAATTCACGAAGGTATTGCCTAACGATTTTCCTAATTTGACCTGTGACGAAATCATTCTGTGAATAAATGCGTCATAGCAGCTGACTTACATAAGGGCAAATCAGTACTAATGAAGTGACTCTAAAAGGAAAGGTACGCTGGTTTTACTTAAGTAAAATTATAGAAATATACAAAGAGAATCAGAAGGTACCTTGTACTAATTAACATTAGCACGAGTTTGGTTACATCTGGCTTAAATATTCGGGAAGGTCTCAAAGTGGCTTTACCTTGGGTACATCTTTGTCCATCCTGGAAGGAAAAATTATCCGAGGTACAGCCGGTGTTGGAGCGAGGCGAGCCAGGTAACCTGTGAGCTCTATCTGCGTTCAGGTTCCAGTGTTCGCTCAACCTTCCGACAGGTAAGGTGTATTGACTTGTTCGCAGCGGTAGCTTCGTTCACCCGCTTATTTCAGGCATCTTAATATTTTCACTTTTGTTCATATTGTACATACCTTTCATGCTACACTCGTTGAGTTTCATATAATTCTAAGGTTATTATGTGAGGAGAATAAATAAGGTCAAATGAGCGCTGGGGGCCAGAACTGGTTAAAGTAACCTCGCATGCCGGAGTGGTGTAAAGTGAAAATTGGCAGGTCAATGGCATGCAATGTTGGATGATGGTTGAGGATAGCCCCGTCGTGCTCACGATGTTAATGCGTTGAGTGTAAGACGTGGAATGAAACACTTTTGAGGGGCAATTTGGGGAGATATGGCACCTTCATTTCCAAGATATTTTGACTAGTGAGGAGCATGATTGCTCCCACCCGAGACAAAATGGTGAGGAAAGAGAGAAAGTCTTACCTAAGACCGTAATGAGGGGTGGTATAATACAAACCGGTTAGAGATTCTAGAGACTACAGAAGGAGGACGGACTCTCACTTAAGAGATAGTATCACGCGTTTGAGATCCGTAAAGAGGTATTTAAAAGAGGGATGAGGGACTCTACACACATGTAAGAGCAGTGAGAGGTGAATGACTCCACACTCCGGAGAAATAGGCTGGTAAAGTGATGAGAGACTTGTACTGCCTTTGGGATACTAAATTTTTGTCAGGAATAAATCGTTTCATGAGATCCATGTATTTATAGAATGAGAGCTTCAGCTCTGGAGACATCAGTGAAAAGAGAATAAGGAAAAGCAGCCGAGAGACAATTCTAATGACGATTAAGAGATTTTACACAACAAAGGCAGTGAAGCGAGGATCGAGAGACTCCGTACATAGAAGGGACATTTTCGGTGAAAGACGAGAGATAGCAACGGCCACCTGAAGGGCGCTCCTATCAAGCCGGATGTTTCAATCTAACATACTGGAGGTTGTGACTATAGACCGTAATGGTACTTGTGATGAAAGAAATTTAAATGAATAGAGATACGGGTAGATCCCGTCCCTCTGCCCTCGTTAGAGGAGAGGGATGTTCGCTGTTTACCATTTTTTTTTCTTTTTAGGTAAATAACATTAGATGTCACTTATTCGAATCGAGTTTTGAATGCAGTTATTTTTACGTCTGATAATAACGAACCTAACTGTGAATAAAAAGCTTGCTTAAAACAACTTCGAAAAAAATGAAAAGATAGTGCATCAACAGATGTAGACGACTGTTTCTAAAGATGAAATTCTCACACGTACTGGTTCCTCGCCTGACGTTGTATTGTTACACGGGAGGGAAACACGATCACTCCATGACTCGTCTGCTAATTTGATATTGTCTGTAAAGTGTTCCAGTCTCCGGAACTCTAAGATTCCGATCAGAAATTATACAAAAAGTTATTCTATGCATTCCATTATGATCTGAATACTCTATACAGCGGACGCCTGTATACCAAGGTCATGCTGGCAGACTGGAGGATGTCTCTCAGAAGTACCTACTGGCTTCGAGCAGATTTTTTTTTTTGGTCGCGGAGGATTCAGGTTTTGTTACAGGCAGGTATTTTTTTTTTCCCCCACAAGTGAAACGTCAGGGAGACTCCAGTGCATTTCTTTCTAGGTGTCATCACAGTAATTCTAGCTATTTCGGCACCATAGAACCGACTGACGAAATTTCTTAAGGTGCTTGATGCCTAAGAGATCCTATATACTTCCTCACAAACATTCAAGGAAAAATGAAATTGATTTGTTGACTAGCACACTGGACAGGGTCCAGGGTGTGCGTGTGCAAACTCAGAGACATACATACATACATACTCATTACCTTACTTCCGTAGACATTAATCTTTGTATGATCGTCTTAGACAGGAACACGAGCATTCCCATATACTTTCATAATTGAATGCATCTGCACCTGCGTACACAGACATAGACATACACACAAGCATATACAAAGGTATACATACATAAGCATTCGCACTCTATAAATAGCGAGGAAGAGGACAACGCGATCCTATGTAGGTCCTGACAAAAGGTCATGAGCCTTTTGTGCACGGCTGCCTCCGGGATATCACTGCTCAGAGCTGGAGTATCGCTGCACACCAACTGCGCACCACCACATTCTATTGTCTTTTTGTCCCAACCACTGTATTCCATCTGGGTTTTAGATTGAATATCCACTCGATACAACCACTTTCCGTGTCCAGACTTGTTCCTGTATTCTTAATACTTGAATACCTGTCCAGGAAAGTACTTTTAAGTGAATATCTTTTGTTTTTCGTACTCTTACTCGTACAACATACTCGTTTACTCTCCTTTTCACAGGGTACTAGTCTCTCAATACACATTAAACTTAGGCTACTCTCTGAAACCGGCAATAAATCGTTAAACAATGTTCAACTGTCACAAACTTATGCTCTAACATGCCTCCGCAGAGGTGGAGCCCTAGTAGTTTACATAAAACTTTCTCCCCTTATAAACAGTGACGTAATCAGACACACACACACACACACACACACACATACACACCAGCGCTTCAACTTTCTCCCACAAAAACTGTACACTTTTTTTTTCTTATCGAGCAGATGGATGTAATAACTTTTTTGTTTTCTGACACTTAGGATGTTGTGGGCGGGGCTGGTGACTCTAACGGCCGTGGGCGTGGCTGCCCAGGATCGGGTGGCGTCACGGGCGTGCTTCCACCATCCGACTGACGGAGGAACCATCTACGACTTCGAGGAGCTGGACTTACCGGAGACCAGGAACATCTCGCTCGCCGACTACCGCGGCAAGGTGAGTCGCCTGACCAACCTTTCTTACCGGTTAGGTAAGTGACTTCGCTCAGGCAGGTTTGACCCACCCTATTTTGTGATAATGGTCTATTTACACCGACCTGACCGCTTCCTACTGAACGCTGACCATCATGGAATATCACCCCCGCTTTATTGAATCGGTTCGTCTTCTCTGACCCAACGGTCCTCCATTATCTTCCTCCTTTAGACTTACATAACCAAACCTTATGTCTCCTTGACCTAGAATATTCGAACATAGAAATATACAAAACTGTAAAACGTTGAGCGAACCATACATGGTAGCTCTTGCTTACACACAGTCGTTCTCATTCAGGTATTCTAACTTAAGTTTAAAACTTTCCTACGTTATTGTTTACGACCTTCACCTGGCTGACCTTGCCGGACTTCCTCATTCGTGATAACTTAGCCAAGCCTTCCCCAGCCTGAGCTCCTCTTACTGGTATGGCTAACCTGGCCTCCCTATCAACTACCATGTTTGGGACCTTCCTTTCTCCATCTACGATTGGGTAACCTCGTACAATATCATCAAGGTTCTCTTTTCATCATCTCACGAGTAATAAGTTTAATGATAAAGATAATGGGTCTCTTCTACTACAGAAGTGATCAGATCCTTTCCGTGTAAAATCATGAAACAGCACCAAAGAATGGGAGAGACGAACCACTGGCTACATTTAACACAACTGCTGGTAGCGTAACTGTTGACCTCACACCAATAACTACGTGCCTATAACATACACTTTATGCCTCTGCTGATGAAGGTAACAATGAAGCCTTCAAAGATGCTCGTACACCATGAATCGCGTTATTGGTAAAGTTACCAACATACACACACGTCTCCATACCACAGATGTCACTGGAGACGAGACATTTAACATCCACATGTAGACTAAAGATGAACGTCTTAAAAGGTTACCCAACACCACTCGCGCATTTACTACTAATAAAGTAATGGGTAACATGACTCTATTAACCCACCACCCCACATAAAGCAGTTGTTAATCAACATCAGTGTACATATGTATACACGTCTGCGGGATGCATACCGCTTGCTGTTGTGGATTATTTCATGTTTTTAATTACTGCTGGTGAACATTGTAAGCGGATGACATCAGCAGGAAGGTGGCGCAACATCAGCAAGGTTGGAGGAGAAGTCGTGATGGGTCAGTCTCCTCCAGCTTGATTTTCCCTTTTCATTTCTTCACGTCGAAAGGAAGCATATTTTTTCCCCCGGAGAGCAGAATTACAAGACGTTGAGCGATAGATTTTCGCATATAAAAAGTATAAAGAACAGATGATTGTTCAGGATGTGTGTGTGCGTGGGTGCGCGTAATTACCTCTTTGTACTGTACGGGGAACGAGTTATTACACCAGGAGGACCCCATCTCTTGAACATTCCTTACTATCACATAACATTTTAAACTTCTGTATGTTGCCCACATCTGTTGTCTCATAACTCAGTTTATTCCATCCATCTGCTACTCTCAGTCTTCCTTGATCTGAACTCTTCCTACTGCCATGGCTAATCCGGCCTCCCTGTCAACTGCCATGTATGGGACCTTCTTCTCTTCATCCGTGAGTGAGCAACCTCGATACAATATCATCAAGTTTTTTTTCATCATCACACGAGGATTAAGCTGGGCAATAAAGACTCCGTTCTAACACAGACATGAAGTCCCTCCCTTCAGGTAGAAACTGATGTAGAAGTGAACAGATTCTCTCCATGTAACACTGTGAAACAATGACTAGTGACTATGGTGTAGGCTATGCGGAGGAGGAGAAGGAACCCCAGGCTACAGGACAACCGGTGATGGCGCAATAGACGACCTCCCACCAACAACCACGTACCTACACGTACCATATATGTCACCGCTGATGGCGTAACACTGACGCTCTCATGCATGCTGATAGGCCATTGATATCGCCGCTAGTGATGTTACCAACACACACGTCCACCCTACTGATGTTGCTACTGGAGACGAAACATTAACAACACTCACATTGAGACTCGAGATGAACGTTTTAGAAGGGTCACCCAACACCGCTCGCGCGGTCACTACTAATAAAGTAATGGGTAACATGACTCCATCAACCCGCCCCATACACCACGGATGTTAATCAACTACAACACACACACACACATATACACACAAGGGATGTGGCCCTAAGAGTGTAGAGCACTCCCTCCCTCTCTCTCTCTCTCTCATAACACCACTGGTGGCACAACATCAACACTGACACAATGAAAATGGTAAATATGGCCCCCAGTACTAACCCTAAAGATCATAACGACATGCGGTTAGCGGGACTGGCCTAGGCCACTTAATCCACACCCCTCAAAACTGCTTCAGCTCACCACGCGCAGACCTGAGAGAGAGAGAGAGAGTTTCTCTTCCATATTCATGTCCTCCCATACTCATGCCCTTCCCTTCTACACTAATGTTCACCCACAGTCATGCCCTTCAACACTCACGTTCTCCCAGTCATGCCCTTCAACACTCACGTTCTCCCAGTCATGTCCTTCAACACACGTTCTCCCATAGTCATGTTCTTCCACACTCGCTTTCTCCCGCACACACGTCCTTTCAAACTCACCGTTCCCCCACAATCAAGCCCTCCCACACTCATGCTCTCTCGGGGTCTCATTTCGTCACACACTCACGCTTCCTCCACACTTCCAGTATCCCTGGCTTCCCGCCTTTCACTCCGGCGTCCTTGCAGAGGGCAGCCTTTGACCCCAGCCGGCCATCCCTCCCCGCTCACTCCTCGGGGATGGCGTCGTGTCGTCGGTCGTGGCTGCGTAACAAGCCAGATCCTCTCAAGGTCATAAAAGGTCACGGGGACTGGTGTGGGCGCCGCCGCCGCCCCAGCCATGAGTCATGGGGCATTTTGGCACTTAAAGGCGTCGAGTTGCGCAGTTCCACTGGTTTGTCTTACCCCCTCGTTCTCAGGTCTCGCATGCAGCTGCCGAACCATCTACCATTTCGTACCCTCCGTCTTCTTCTGTTAACGTTTGCCTCGAGTCTATGCCGTTCTGGCGGGAGAACTGGACAGAGGCGCGGCTCATGCCTCAAAGGGCTGGCGAGTACGTCCTTGAAGAACGTCTTGGAAATGAGTCTGGCGTGACTGGGTGAACCCGTGTGTGAAATGACGAGACTGGAAGACTGGGAGTTTGGAATGACATGACTGGGCAAGGGACATGAATGTGGAAGGGATGATGGTCATTCCTGGTTATTTGATGTTTTGAATCATCAGTGGTTTTGTAGAGGATGACGTCAGCGAGGCGGTGGCCCAACATAGTCGATGTTGGAGGGAGGAAAAGTCGTGATGGATAGATTACTATTTCTTCCCTTTACGTTTTTCTTTTTTTATTTCTTTCAATCAAATTTTGATACTCAAAAGAAATACTGCTGAGTAGGTATATCTCTTTTCTTCTGAAAAGCTGAGTTACAGCCTAAAAACAAACAATTTCTACACTAAAAAAAAAAAAATTCAACGAGGAATTGATTGTTCAGGATGGGCGTGTGAGTCGGTGTGCATATGTGTGCCTTTGTGTGTGGGTTTGTGATTACTGGTTATGTGTCACAGGGGATGAGTTATACACTGGTGTTGCCTCTCGTAACCTTGCATGTACACATACAAATTCTTTGCTCCTGTGTGTGTGTGTGTGTGTGCGTGCGCGTTTGTTTGTGTGTCCGTGTGTTTGTTTGTTTGTGTGTGTGTGTGTGTGTGTTTACAGTATGGGAGGGAGTTCTACACCTGGGGATCGTCCCCTCAACTTGCGTCATAGATGTATAACCTTTCAAACTTCTGTATACCGTCAGCATTCAGTTTCATCTCTTGGTTAATTCTATTCACCATATCTCTGGTCCTAGAAAAGTACTGCTTTACCTGACAAATTTCTTGATCAGTTTTTTGCCATGACCTCTGGTCGTTCTTCGGCTGCATCTTTCAGAGGACTTTTCTATTTCAATATCATTTTTTTTTACTGTGTCCCATCTACATTACTATGAACTTACTTGCGTTGAACTTGGTAAACGATAGGTCAGACAACTCTGGAACTTGTTCAACTCCTTTTGCAAGATGATGCAAACCTCATCATTTCTTCCTTACTGCTCCCACGACCAAAGCATCTTCCGTTAACATTCCGTTATGAATCCAGTCCTTCATGCAAGTCATTTACATAGATCAAGAAAAGCAGATGTCGTAAGACAGAGCTGCACGACACGTCCTTGAGGACCCAAACCCCTTTAAGAAATACTCCGACATGAATCCTCCGTTCCTATCCTCGATGATTACTGTTTTAACAGAGAGTCTTCTTTTATCTCCTAAAAATTAAGCTTCTTTTCCCGTCTCTTATATGAGACGGTGTCAGATGCTTTCTGGCACTCCAAGAACATACAATTTACCCATCCACTAGTAGATAACAGTCTAGAAGATGTTATTTATGACTTCCTTTCCCTAAGACCATTTTGTCTCTCACTAAGGTAGTTTCTCCATTACAAGTAATTGTTCGTTTGCTTTCTGGGTGATCTCGCCAGAGATATTTTCTGTAGTTCGGGGCGATTTTTCGATTTCCTTTCTTAAGAATAGGCTCGATATTTCCTCTGTTTCATACTTTTGGCACTACAACCTCCCTCACTTATTTTGTTTTAACGTTTCCAGTGTCCTGTCTAGTGTTTTTGCACAGACGCCGATCACACATGGAGACTTCATTAGGGTTATGTATCGTAAATGGATCCAGACCTTTCAATAACCTGCTTATGTCTTTCTAACCTTTTCAATGTGTGTGTGTGTGTGAGAGAGAGAGAGAGAGAGAGAGAGAGAGAGCGAGAAGGGGAAGGTTATGTTCGTGCAGGGGGTGAAAGTGTGTACAAGGAGGATGTGTGTGCGTGTGTGTGTGTGTGTGTGTGGGTTGAGGGTATGTGAGGAGTGAGCATGTGCGTCTGGGAAGTGTATGGAAGGGTGAGTGTATGTATGGGAAGGGATTATAAATTATTGTAGTTATCATTATCATCATCATTATCATGATAATTTTTATTACTTTAAGTGGAACAGTGACTGCACTGCGGAATTTTAACTGTCGCTAATCATATAAGAAATAATTCTCGAAATATTTCTGATAAGCAAAAAAGTCGAAGAAGCAACTGGACTCTGCGTCTCGTTCAATCATAAGGAGGTCACCGTCGACATATCACAGCCACTCCAACCTGATGTGGCAGTTTGTATCATATGCTAACTTTTCGTCAGTCTATTATCATATCCGAACTATCGTACGATCATCTTTGTCAGCAGCTACTGCCAAGTCAATGGTGGACGTTCAGGTTGGGTTGCTGGATTAGAAGATTAGATTATAGGAACTTTGGAAATGGTGTAACAGGATTAGAATCATGATTATGTGGACTTTTGAGAACAGAACAAGCTATAAGGAAAAGAGCGTAAGTAGGGTTCAGGAGCGGATCAAATTGGCAGACACAAATGAAGAACAGCTCAAACTGTTAACATAACTACGGAGTGATACCAGTTAGTAGTCATATTCATAGAGAGCACGGATTACCAGGCATGGCCACAGAGCAAATAAGATTGCTAATCAAATTCACGGTACAGACAGGTTGGTAGGCAGAGCCACAGAACAGTCAAGGTTGATAGATGGGGCCACAGAACATCCTGGGAAGGTAGTTAGAGCTATTGAGTTATATAGAGTACCCAGGGTTGGAATGGACAAAGCCGTAGACCAGCCTGGGCAAGTAAACAGAGTCACACAGCAGCTCGAGTTGGTAGACACAGACCGACCGGTTAGCTCGGATATACAGAGTCAAAGCCTGAGAGTAGTTCGGGTTGGTGGCTAGAACCGATGGCCATTTCGCGTTGATAACCTTAATCATAGGACAGCTCATGTTGGCAACCAGAGGCACAGAGCTCCTCAGTTTGGCAACCAGAGCCACAGAGCTCCTCAGGTTGGCAACCAGAGCCACAGAGCTCCTCAAGTGAGCGATCAGAACCAGGGAGAGCCTACAATTATCTGTCAGAGCCATACAACACACCCTGTTGTCAGTCAGAGTAACCCATCAGCAACCAGAGCCAAGAGCACTTCCCTTATGGCAAGCAGAGCCATAGTGCGACTCGTGTTGTCATCGAAAACCAGAGATGAAATCACTTTGACAGTCAGAGCCACAGAGCACCTCCGGTTGGTAACTAAAGCCACAAAACAAACTCGGGTTCGCAGCCGAAGTGCGCAGCAGCAACAGCAGCAGCAGCTCGGGATGATGGGCGCCAGGAAGCGGGGAACGAGTTTAACAAGAAAATTGCTCACTCATGACACTGGCACTATAGCCTTAAGCTGCGGCAGTCACAGACTCTGACGCTACAGCTGTGGGGCCAGCATCATGCAAGGCCGAAAAACACGTCTTCTTCGCCTAGCAACCGTCCACATGACTAACATTGAGCAAGGAAAGAGGACGTTCCACAAAGAAGCGGAACTCACCCATGACCCTCAAGGGCTTGACGGTGAATGTACGCCTCCTGGTATGGGTATGGCGGCCCTACACACAACAAAAGACTGAATGACTAGCAATCTTCAAGGAGCCTTTGGAAAGCTTCTGTGTCCTGAATATGGTCGTGGGGAAACCTTGACTTATAATTGATTATCCCTATTCAGCATTTATTCAACATTGGTGGATTTGAATTAGTATCTTACGCCTTCACTCGTTTTCACATAGACTCGTTCTTGAAATATATATGTGACGGTGCATCTTCGACTCTATCCCGAGGGGCACAGGTTACGAAGTGACTATATCCCATAGGAATGATACAGGTTCTAGAAACAGGTATCTGACTTTTCTTCGCTGAACCAAAAATCACTTGTCTGACTTCTTAAATGTTGACTGTTGAAGTGTTTGTGTGTGTGTGTGTGACTACCAGTTGTGTTTTACGAGGGGAGAGTTTTACAGTCGTGTTGCCCCGTCTCTTAAGTTTGTACATATGTGTGACACACACACACACACACACACACACACAGAGCCAGGTACCTATTTATCGACCAACCTAGAGGGTTGGATGCACACCTGGGTTGGGTGTAGGCCGCCTACCACGCCCAGAATTCGAACCCATGCAGGTTTCACCCCAAGCTGACTCATGGTCAGTAACGCGGACCACTACATCACGGAGGCCCGTGTATATGTGAGTGTGTAAAGCATATCTGATCTCAGCTTCATAACGCCTTGAACACGACGGTATGACCCTCGGCCACGACCGACGGTACGACCCTTGAGCACGATGGCACATGTCTTGAACACCACGGTACGACCCTGGGTTATGATGGCCAGGCCATTATACCCAGAGGTCGTTGTCATCATGTTCAAGGATTCCACAGTCATTTCCAAGAGGTCAGCAACATACAGTTCGTGTCAGTCTTTATCAGTTAGACAGACACGCACTTTTGTGAGGGTTAATTCTGTACAATTTGGGGTCTCCAGTCCCAGCCCCAGCTGAAGAGCAAAGGGCAAGGGTATCCAGTGCCCTCTTGCAGGCTAGAATTCACCCTAATATTCTTCGAACAGTCCGTATCCTTCGACCTAAATCACCAGTCGAAGAGGCACGTAAGGGTGGTACGGTTCGACTAACGTGTCGCATTCCAACGATCGACTGTACTGAAATCCGTATGGTGGTCCACTGTGTTAAAAAGAGTTGTCCTGTGTTAGAAAAAGATGGTCTGCTATGTTCAAATATGTCTCGCCGAGTTAAAATGTTTCCTACCGCCTTGAAGAATATCCTGCTGGAGTAAGGAGTATCTTGCTGGGTCAAGCAGTATCATGGTGGGTCAAGGAGTGTCCTGCTTGGGGAATGAGTATCCTGCTGGGTCAAAGAACATCTTGCTGGGTCAAGGAGTATCCTGCTGGGTCAGGGAATGTCCTGCTGGGTCAAGGAGTATCCTGCTGGGTTAAAGTATTCTCCTGAGTTGAAGTGTTCTACTGGGTTACCGAGTTCCAGTAGGCTGAAATGTTGCGCTGGGTCTTGCTCTAGGCTACAGAACCGGCCCTGGATCACGTTAGAGGGTTAGTCCTGCTTGACGACTCATGACTATCTGCGGGGAGAGAGAGTCTTGTTGGAAGCGCTTAGTTGATATTGTTAAACCAGTTTAACCACCAACCAGCTAGTTTTATATTCACTCTTATTTTCTTCTTCCCACAGGTGGTGCTGATCGTCAACGTGGCCACCTACTGAGGCTACACCGCCCAGTACCTCGACATGAATGTGCTGCAAGAATCCTTTAACGACTTCGAGGTCCTGGCGTTCCCGTGCAACCAGTTCGGAAAGGTGTGTGTTGAAGTACATTGTTTATCCCCCTCAGGCGGCGTGGCAGACGGCAAGCAATAAATGTCTGGGTGTGATGCAACATCTTTCGAAATGTTCAGTAAAATTTTCCTTTACGTTTTAGTGTTCGTAAGACTGGTGCATTTTTCCGAGAAAGCTCGAGCCATCATAGACTCTTAACCGAACTGTGATCATGGAATATTGCCTTACGTTCACTCGTTTGTTTCAAAATAGTCAGTCAAAATATAGATAAATATTGTAATCTAATTATAGATAAGCTGGTAGTCCCTGCTCGACACGTGAAGCGTCTTGGAATCCTACATCAGTGGATCTCTGAACAAACACAAACGTTTCTGGTATCTCTGGACACAGTGGTGTCTAGGAGTAGTTTCACTTTCTGTCAGATTGTCAAATAGGAGAGAAGACTTAACATTCCGTACCTAGCAGACAAGAAAATAGATTGAGGGTCGAATTCACTGACACCGGCAAGATTCACGTTCATCCTCCATAATACTTATGATCCGATTATCTTTTCCTTATGTTGATATATAGGATGGCCATCCTTCTAACCTCCCCCCTTGGCCAACCAAGAGAACGCGAAGCAAAAAACAAGCTACCTAATAATGCTTAATGATTTTCCCAACCAGTACAAATTAATGCCTAAATTCACCTTGAAACTAAATAACAATTTTCATTCTAAAGCAGATGCTGCACATACAGTTTTACATCACTCAAGGTCGCTGTTGCAAAGGCAACGCCTCGTATCATATTTCAACCAAATTTACTATACTGCTCTTATGAAGCCCGTTCAACCTTGTCACTTCTCTTACAACTCAGTGAATGTATCTTGATTTTGACAAAGTTTTAAACTCTGACGCTGTAGTCGTCCAACAGCTTACAGTCTGTAAAGTCACATTCACCAATTTATATGATATGCCAATCTTTCTGTTGCTCTCAAAACAATGACTTTAGAGAGTTCGGGCTAGAAGGCATCTCTTGTCTTAAAAGAAAATAATGAAATACCCCACATGGAGGAGGCAAAAGGCTACAGATTTTATATAACGTTGGAGATTCTTATCCTATCATCTTTACAGCTTATTGCTGATAAGTATATCCTCTGCGGGGCTTAGTACAAAGCAAGAACAAAGTACTTAATACACAATTAGTGAAACATTCTGTGCATTACAAATGCCATTCATTGTCACATTACACACAAGTACTGTAAATTTGTAATGACTAAAGACACCCGATACAATATATTTTTGCTTTAAATCATTATACGAAGCAAGTATGGTAAAAACACAGATGTAATAATACATAAAACAAAGAGCTTGTCCTCAGAAGATTGTGTACGACCTCTGTGCTGTGCCCGATACTTCAGAAGAATTATGAAATAATTCTTTTGTTTCTCTCTCTCTTAGCAAGAGCCGGCGGGCAACGCCGAAGAGCTTTTGAACGGCATCAAGCACGTTCGCCCTGGGAACGGCTTTGTGCCCAACTTCACCATGTTCAAGAAGATTGACGTGAACGGCGAGGAGGAACATCCTCTGTTCACTTATCTTAAGGTAAGAAGGTGCAAGACAACCCGTCAAAGTCTATGAGAAAATGTAAGAAACAGAATATGTACAGAGTAGGGAAATGATCTTGAAGAAAAAGTATAGGGTGGGGCTATTTCACGAAGGATTGAATAAGAAAAAAGGGAACATAACTGGAAGGTAGAAGGTTAGACTGCTTGATACTCATCAGAACAAATGACTACGAAAACTCTACACAACTCTACTTGTAAACTCAACCAACTCTCAGAAGGATACTGACATCGCGAACTAAAGTTAATAATAAAAGAGGCTATCTTTTCATTTTAGTTTTAGATTCACTGGAAACATTTTCTTAAAGGAGGCAACCGTACAAAACAAAAATAATTATAGTTTTTGCATACTTTTACATAACCTACTGATGTGATGCCTGACCACCGGCGTGTCTCCTCAATAATATCTCAACTGTATTAATTTCTACCCCAACAGTCGTTCTGCCCATCTACTCGTCAGAGCTTCTCAGATACAAAGAAGCTTTTCTACAACCCTCTCCGGAACAGTGACATCCGCTGGAACTGGGAGAAGTTCCTCATCACCAAGAGTGGCAAGCCCTTCCAGCGATACGACCCGGGCACCAAGCCAGACGAAATCAGACATGACGTCATGTTTCTCCTGGAACAGGACTTTTAAAGTCACACCTTAAGAAATTGCGCACACACACACAGTTGTCTGTGCCTATGAACTGTGAGAGGGGAAACGCAGATTTTTTTTTTTTTTTTCATTAAATAGCAGTTTCCATGTTTCTCCATCACCCAGTGTCTTTCTGCAAGCTGAAGGTTGGCGCGACTTTAGCGTAGCCTGGTAAAGATGAAGGCGTTGCTAGAAACCCAACGGTGGGCGACGCTGGATAGCAGAGCAACCCTGAGCCCGGTCTTTGCAGCACATTCATCTGGGCTCCAGGTCAGCTCTGCAGGTCGGGCTTCGTTAAAGGTCGTGGCTACTGGATATTGCAAAAAGCTACTGGGGTTTGTACTGTCAGTAAAATAAATCCTGAGCCTATTGTTTTAATTCACCTCTCAAAATAAGACGGGTTATTTTCCAAAATGTTTGGTGTGTGTGTGTGTGTCATCACCTATACTCACTGTACAAGGGGGAGTTTGAGTGAGATTATTATATGTGATTACTAATTTTGTGTAACGGGGAAAGAGTTTTATATTTGTAGTGCCCAATTTCTTAGCTTTACACACACCAGCTGAAGTCAGGTACCCGTTTATCACCCAACTCCGAAGGGAAGATGAACATCTGGGTTGGTTGTTGGTTGACTGCCGCACCCAGGATTCGAACGCATGCGGGCCTGAGCCCAGATGGCCCCGTGACCAGTAACGCTAACCACTTAAAGAAGTTTTCAGTGCATGACACACTGTCATGTGCGTTACATAATACTCTGCCCCAGTCAGCCTGTATTTTATAAGACTTTGTTAACGGCAGACTGACACTGAGGCCTAAAATATAGTTGCTCCGTTTATACAAGGGATTGATTCGTCCTTGTATGGAGTACTGCTCCCACATTTGGGGTGGTTCTAGCTCT
>JAYMFT010018402.1:0-16544 GCA_038088735.1 Panulirus argus
CTGAGGCTCTGGGACGAGTTGAATTCGAGTTACTGAGGCTCTGGGACGAGTTGAATTCGAGTTACTGAGGCTCTGGGGACGAGTTGAATTCGAGTTACTGAGGCTCTGGGGACGAGTTGACTTCGAGTTACTGAGGCTCTGGGACGAGTATTAAAATCAAGAGTGTGTCAGGTTGGTTGAATGGTACACCGAACAAGGGTAACATAACCATTGGTAACCGCAGGTAACCTACTGTGGACCGGTTAACAGCGATCCGCTTTACCCGTGTTCAGTTTATCCGAATTCTGGATGGTGAACGTTCGCGTTAAACAGAGGGCTTGCATGCAGGTGTTCGCTTTGACAAGGTCGCGGATAACTAGCATTTAAGTTTAAATGAAGTTTGGCGAGTGCTCACGCTAATGGTCGTTATATCCAATGGTTGCTGTATCCTGTGGTTGTTATATCCAGTGGCAGCTATATCCTGTGGTCGTTATATTCAGCGCTTACTATATCAAGTGGTCGTTATTTCCAGTGGTTACTATATCGTGTGGTTGTTATATCCAATGAATGTTATATCCTGTGGTCGCTGTACCTAGAGGATGCTGTATCTTATGATCATTATATCCAGTGGGTGCTACATCTTGTGGTCGTTATATTCAGTGGTTGCTATTATGGTCGTACCAGGCACCACACTCTACCATGTCGCGGTAGTGCCAGGCACCACTCTACCATACCATGGTACTACCAGGCACCACACTCTACCCTATGGTAGTGCCAGGCACCACACTCTACCATACCATGGTACTACCAGGCACCACACTACCATACCATGGTACTGTACTACCTGTACTTTCTCAGCGAAGCTAAAAATCTTCCGTTTTCTGTGAACACTTCCAGGTGTCGTCAGCCTTTATAAAATCACCTTCTCCTGCAGGCGGTTCCTCCTGCAGTGAACGGCTAAACATCCTGCCGAACCACTTCTTCCCCGGGGGAGACGTCCGCCTCCCTAAAACAAAGTACACTCGTGATGGAGTGGTCCATTTGCCAAACAATTCCACACGACTCAAGTCCTGTGATTTTAACTTGAGTAATAACAGAAAACGGCACAAGGGAAGGGTAGACTGTACTCTAATCATCTTCGTTTTATTTCAGTGTACAGGACTACGCTAAAGTGTAATATTTAATGAATTCCTGTATGTTTAATGTTATCTGACGAGAAAAAAGACGCATATCTAAGCCTACGTGTAAATGTGAGTGCCTATAATTTACTATGGTCCAATTATACACTCTGAATTTCACCTAATATAGCACATGGTCACCCAAGATAGCACATAAGTCACCCAAGAGAGCACGTACAGTCACCCAAGATAGCACATAGTCACCCAAGACAGCACACAGTCACCCAAGATAGCACATTCAGCCACCCGAGATAGGCACATACAGTCATCCAAGATAGCACATACGGTCACCCAAGACAGCGCATACGGTCACCTAAGATAGTACATACGGTATGATTACATACAGTCATGTCCAGTGTGGTTCTCGAGGTACAATCGAAATAAAGAATAATAGAGTACCAAAAAATTACAACAGAACTACAAGCGAGAGCACAGTTACTTTGTAGTGCCTGTCTAGTTCCCCGTCCTAGACCCACCCTCCTGGCCCCGTCCGTCATCACACTCACCACACTCTACTAGATTCCGCCCCATAACCCCCCCTATCATCCTGAACCCAACAGGGTGCGCCATGTGACCTTCAGCAGCACTATCACTGCGCCACTGCACACCCCCCTCTCCTCCCCTCCTTTGTACATACACTTAACTGTTGCCATATCTACATATATGAAGATATTTTTAATGTTTCCTTTTTACGTTTCACCCACAAAAATAACTGGACAAAGCCTACAGATTTCTCCGATCGAAAGTTACGTCCATGTTGCACGATAAGGGATGCGATAGAGACAAAAAGGGGCTAAACTGTGAATCAACTTTCCTCAAAGAAAGGCATAAAAAAATTTCCCTCCAACTACCACGTCAGACGCGCGCCAAGCAACAGCCCCTTGGCAACGAGCGCCATCTGCCTGCCGCAGGCAATCAAGCAATTGACGCTGAATAGAGAGAGACTGCTTGGGGCATTAGAGAGAACTCCAGATGTCAGAGACAACTCTAAAGCTAAACCTATCCGCCAATTGTATGACCCTGAGATAAAGGAAGAAAGAAAGAGAATCAAAATAGAATCTTTAGAAGTGCGTAGTTGAGTGTGTGTGTGTGTGTGTTTATCCAGCCGAACTGACTCCCTGCCAGGCAGCGTTGCACAACTCAGACCAACACTTTGCATTTTCTTCCTGATAATCATTTAATGAATTCGATCGGTTGTACTCAGTTCCTTACAGAAATATCTTCATGTCAATTCTTGGTAAGATTTGATTTGTGCCAGAGCCCCGGCAACTTTATTGTGCACCCCATACTCATCCTGAGAGCGGTAGCGCAAAAGGATTACAGGGGTCACAAAGCGTCTTAGTCAGACCCCAGTGGGTTGATAATACATGCATAACATAGTTACATAGTTTCATATGTTAAGTTCTACCTACTACATGCAAAAAGTGGATACAAACTTATAATTTCAGGTATCTTGTCATTAACAATAAGGTGTGACATTTCCTGCAGGATTTGTTTAGATCTACCCCTAAACGGCTCTATTTTTTCACATTCTAAGACGTAGTGTTCGGGTTTGTGTCCAAATCTTTGACCACAAACTTTACAATTTACACGACTAATATCTCCAGCTAGGCCAAAGCACCAGGAGTACCTATAGCATATCCTTAATCTAGCAATTACATCATCATGCAATCTGTTGATTTTATCACATTTTCCACATACATGTTTTACTTTACACATTTCACTGTATTGGAAAATGTTTCTACTTGTGCTAATCTAAACTCGTCTTCGTGTTTCAAAAAGGTCAGTTAATTCCTTTCTAATTGCAGTTTTGAGGCTTCTGATTGACAGTCCAGTGATGTTTTCAACATCACCTTTACTAAGTGCAAGTTTGGCTAGAGCATCAGCTTTTCATGCTCATGGAGACCTATATGAGAGGGAATCCATAACAGTTTGAGTTGAATCCCTTGAGCAATAATGCCTGAGTATTTGTGTCAAGCTTCAGAGACCAGCATGTTACATTCTGATCTTAAGGCGTTAAGTGCAAGTAGTGAAGTTTAAAGAATCGGAGATAATTAAACTGTCTGTAGCAGAGATTTCCATGTGTTCAAGAGCGATAAGTATGACGAACAATTCAGTTTGGACTGTAGACGCCCAGTTGTTTATTCTAACATTTTTCTCTCGTCTGTTACCATTGGGCTGGATCACAATGGCAGCACTGCCTGCCCTCCCAGTGGCAGAGTCGCGAGATCCGTCAGTATAGATGCACTGGGCTGTGTTATTGTCAGTCTGCAGTTTCTGTATACATTCCAGAGGACTGGTTTTGGTTAAGTGTTGAAGGTGAAGATTATAATTAATTAGATTCTTGGGTGGATAGGTTGGAGTAGTGACGTCAAAGGGAGTTATATTCCAGGGAGGCAGGAAATGCTGCTGCTTCCTAATTTTGTGCAGATTATGTGCTCCAGACATTGTCATGTGATTGGCTGTTATTTGGATCCATTTAGATTCACTTGTGCCATGGCATGTACAGTTTAGCATTTCTTTAGAAACAACACTATCTGGACCACCATGCAGAATATTCAGTCCTGTCATAAGATTGATCTATTGTTCCTACCATTTCGTCAAAAGGTAGGGCTAGCACACAGTGCTCACCGCAGGATAATCTAGAGTTATGAAGAATGAGTTGCATGAGTTAAGTGTTGTCATGTGTTACATATGACAAGGAAAGATTGTATGTTTGTGGACAGAATGCCAGTAGTCCACATATTAGTGAGGCAGAAAGAAAAGACAGCTACCTGAGTCAGTGGAGTGCAACTTGACAGCCACTGAAGTGCTGGCTCATTAACCAGATGTAGCTAACCCCTCCCGATACCCATGCGGGTAGTACTGGTAATATGTCTCCCTTGGTCGTTCGCTGCCTACTATTTGTCTCAGTATACTTAGACAAAGTATTTCGGTGATGGAATGGTTGAAGGTTACATGGCTAGGGGTAGGTGGAGGCAGGTATAGAGCGTCCAGTGGGTACATTACATCGCCGTAGGAGGGAGGCAGGTGTGGTGGTCGCGAGTAGGACAGGGAACGAGAGGGTCCTCGTCCTGTCAGGAGGATGAACAGCATTACTGGCGCTGGCACATTACAAAGCAAGGAAACACAGCATACGCATTTGGTGAGTCTCAGGGTTCAGATGCAAGATATCAACCTTGGTAACGGCTCAAGCATGACAGTGGAGAGGGAAAACTAATCACACGTACTGGGTATACAGCGTACTGGGTAACGTTGGACTGGTGGTCGTACAGCGGAGGGTCAGGGGAGGTTTCGGGTACGTCAAATACCAGTACATCGGGATTTGTAAATTAGTCGCAAAGTTCTCAAAACACCACATCGTGAGGCCTGCAGTCACTCATTATTGAGCATTCGTCAGTGTAGCGTTCGTGTGTGTGTGTGTGTGTGTGTGTGTGTGTGTGTGTGTGTCAGATGTAGGCTACAGTGGACACTTGATTGAACGTTCACGAACCGTGGTTCCTCGCGTCTTGCCACACGTACCTGTACCCTGGATGTACTCTGGCAGCCATTTATTGCATTGGTGCAATATCCGTGACGTCCATAACGGTGTTTCTAAAACCTGAGGTGATCACAGTAGTCGATAATACAGCTGCCAAGTCTTTCAGTATCTGTTGAAGGTCCAGGTCCTCGCGGTCCATTGCTCTAAGAATGGTACAGACAACGGCTATAGTCAGGCCGTGTGGTGTAGAGGTCTGGGGGCGGACAAGCACGTGTAACAGAGTTTTCGTCATGGATATAACGCTTATGTCAAACATGCGAAGGTTTTCATAGAAACTGTGTACGTAAGGCATTATCATGGGCTTCTTTAAGCAGGGGATGGAAGGAGCCGTTTCTTGTACTCTCCTGAGAGTAGTGCAAGAACTGAGCTGAAGTCAGAGAGGATTACGGCTTGAGCAGGGAGTTGGGTAATGTTCCTCATTTCATGAGAATACTTTACGTTTAACAGTAGGTACAGCTGGGTGTGGATGGGATTGTTCACGCTGTAGGCAGCATAAGCCGCGCTGGCTTTACCGGCTGCCTGTAGGGATCCAGTTGTATGTATAAGGGATCCAGCAATGTGTAAAAGCAGTGTATTATCAGGCATGGTCGTTGTTCACATATGAGTCCTTGTAGGACATAAGGACTGAGCTGGTTATGAAGTTAATAAACATATCAGTTTCGAGAAGACTTAACGTTCTCGTAAAGGTCATACTATCCCAATACCGAGGCTGAGCCTCTTGTGGTGGCCTGGTAGACGACGGAGGGTCACTTGATGCAGGGAGGATGCTGCGCAAAGTTGGGAGCGACTGTGGCTGTTCTGAGAGAATGGGCACTAAAGGTGGCGCTGAGATCGTTGATAGAGACAGGGAGTGAAGGAAGGGCAGTGTCAGTTCCATATCTACCAATCTATTCGACGTACGACAGCTTACGATTCAGTCTCACAGTTTTGCTGTTAACGACATCAAGGGAAAGAATAAGCTGTGGATCAACCATTGATCAAGTGAATAGCAAGAGAGGTAATCTCAGATCGTACACACCGTATATACAGCCTCCAAAGAATGTCAGCACTCATTCCATTTTTTCTTTTTTTTGTTTTCTTTTTTTGAGAACAAGGGGAGGGTTCAGGCAACCAGAGAGCCTAGTCTTCAGAGCACATCCATAAGACTGGTGGATCAGTGAGGGCGCCAGTATCACTGCTTAGGTAGGTATGTGTGTCACATGGTTCGCTTACTGGTAAACACACGGGGAGTCAGCCTCACTCCTAACATAAACCATCATGAATCAGGACTTTCGTTTCCCCAGTGTTGATGAGGACGAGGCCAGGCTGTGTGGCCGAGTGGGTGAACCGGTCAAGGAGAACTTGGAATCATAAATGCACTTGATCACGAGGGTTTTACTCAGGGGACACCCATGGGGTTCTCTCTCTCTCTCTCTCTCTCTCTCTCTCTCTCTCTCTCTCTCTCTCTCTCTCTCTCTACGTTATCAAATGTCATGCTTGTTCACCAAGGGCGGAATGTTTCAAACACTAATACAGATGTGAATACAAACGCCGGTGTAAATGTTGACACGAGGCCAAACACGAAATGTTCAACGCTAAATGCCATCTTGTTAACGTCTGTTGAAATGATTTTCTTTTGAAGATGATTTTCCTTTTGCAAGAATTTGTGTAACATTCATGAGCTGGATCAGGTACACATTCCGTATAAATGGAGTACATTCTTTTATTGCTGCAACATTTGATACGTGTCACCGTATACGATGTCTTAACGCTTTGAGCGCGATGATACACGAACCCCGGGCTACAGCGGTGTGGCTTTCAACCTGACCCCACAGGCGCTAAGCCAAAGGTCATACCGAAGGGTAGTCCCATCGTGTTCCAAGGGGGTCAATACGTCATTTTACCTTTAGGGAGTTAAAGCTTCGTACGCTCGACTCTTCACTTGTCCTGGGTAACGCTTGGAAGGTAAACATTCTCATAATGTGCTCGCTTTACGGACCCGAAACCCAAGCGTTATCGTCATACCCGCGCGATGGGAGACAATTTGTCTGGAGTCGTATCAATCGTTGTGAACTTTTGGAGGTCATTCTGAGAAGGAAGCCTTGACCTTTGTTGGGCACCAGCCTCAGCGGAGAACAGGATGTCCATATATCATCATTACAAGTTCACTGACATTTGCATGGGACTTGTTAAGATGGTTCTCGGGCGCCCTACACTCACGCTTCCTCAGTCTTAACGGTCGCTTCGTCTTTCATCTGACGTCTTGTTTCATGTTATGTGGCCAACAAGGTATTCTGTGCATTTAAGATAATTCATGTTAAATTTATTCTGTCATTGAATACAGAGATAAAGATTATTTTTTTTTTACTTTTAAAGGAAATTCGTTCTTTGACTATTTTTTACATACTTTTGTGATTTCATATACTGTTTTCCTTTTATCAGAAGCGACCCACGCATTTTCTTCTACTGAATATGTTCAAAACGGCAAAAGAATGAATCGATTTTTATTGCATGTCTTACAACTGCACATAACTAACTCAGCCATCGACAGTCTTTACTACAAATCAGGATTGCCTTGTCTTCTCTCGACACTCTCCAACACTGGCTTGACTTCTTGCCCCCTGCAACCCGTCACTGGTATGGCATCTTTTCCACCATGATGTGATATTGTTTTTTTTTTTTTTTTTTTTTCGTTGGAAGCTTCAATCACGGACGCAAGTCTAAGTATTTACGAATTTTAGAAGAAATGAAACACCTGTCTCTTGAAATGTGTCAGGTGAAATTTCAAAAGCGTCGATCAGTAAGGAAAGAAACAGTTATCAAAACGGCCCACCCTTTAGTTGGCAACGGTCACACAGCAATCATGTGACGCAGCAGCTTGCCAAGTATTGCGTGGTCTAGCTAGTGGTGGGAGCACACAAGAAGCAAGCCCTCGGGAGCAAAAACCAAAGCAATACTTATAGAAGAGAGAAAGTGAACCAACAATGCGGCGTAGGGCAAAGGGGTCAAGTTTGGAAGTTAGCCTGGGACAGTTTATAAGTCGGATCGCTTTCGACTCAACTCTGTCAACGAAGGAAATGTAAGAGCAGTGCTTTATACAAGGACGGACCCATCCTCTGTGTTTACAGAGCAACTGTTCAGAAAAAATAATTTACATTTGAACTGGACTCCCAATTTCTTAGAAGCAGACTTAGCTATTTCCGTAATGTGGGGTTTCAAAGATAGAGTGGATGTTACGGTAATACCAAGTATGTTCATTGAGTCAAGAGGCAGAATTACAAAATCGTAGGAGAGAGGAGAGTTGTGAGGAATTATCGATACAGATGGGCAGAATCTCAGTCTTGTAGGCATTATAATTAACCAACTTGAGGATTCCGTGCTGGTGTTGTCCACTTTTTTTTGCCGATTATTTAAAAGAGAGTTGTGTTTCTTTTCACTCTTCTTGAGTAACTTGTGTCATATTATGCACCAGCCTCACCCTAATGTATGGTCGGCTTGGTATCCCGTTTTCTGTTCGTAGTGTAATATTGTGTATGGACCGCAAAATTATTTTCTACGCGCTGTACGGTACATCCCCAAGGATGAAGTTCTCCAGGCGCTCCCCTCTTGGTACGCACGCGCATACTTCAGGCACGGACGGTCCATTCAGTGGCGGTGGGAAAATATTTCAAGGTTTGGAAATGGATTTTGTCTTCAATTTGCTACACACGTATGATCATCATGACGTTATCATTGGACGTAAATGCATCTACGTTTCATAATATTTGGTAATTATCTCCAAGATGTTAAGCACATCATTCGTATTTCTGAAGGAACAAATATCTAAGAAGCATATAAACTTCGTCTTTACTCTGCACAGTGGATAAATCTGTATCTGTTTTATCATTATTTTTCCCCCAAGATTCATAATTGCAGCCTTCATTAAGGAAATACTGAAACTCGTCTCACGTCACATTCCAGGAAGCAGATCCGCCATGAGCGTACACGCTGCGCATTCATCTTATGTCATAACCCAGCATGCCCTCACGGCTTCCTACAACAGCCCCGTGAATCAAGAACGAAATTGATCTGCTGATGGTCTGCGTGTGTTTCACGTTTCTTAATAATCTAGTCAAAGTTTTTTTATAAAACTGACCTGACGTTGTATTTCCTGTGATAGACTTATCAGGAAACTGGTTTTAAGGAAACACAGTAAAATCATGGATCAGGTGTTGTGACTGGTGTAACCACAAGGAAGACAACAGCATAACGAAGCAGCAGACAGCAGAAAAATATCAACACCACGAGGCAGCAGACAGCAGGAGGACACCAGCACCACGAGGCAGAAGACATCAGGAGGGCACCAGCACCACGAGGCAGAAGACATCAGGAGGGCACCAGCACCACGAGGCAACAGACAGCAGGAGGACGCCAGCACCACGAGGCAGCAGACATCAGGAGGACACCAGCACCACGAGGCAGCAGACAGAAGGAGGGCACCAGCACCACGAGGCAGCAGACAGAAGGACACCAGCACCACGAGGCATCAGACATCAGGAGGACACCAGCACCACGAGGCAGCAGACATCAGGAGGACACCAGCACCATGAGGCAGCAGACAGCAGGACACTAGCACCACGAGGCAGCAGACAGCAGGAGGACATCAGCACCACGAGGCAGCAGACAGCAGGACACCAGAACCACGAAACAACAGACAGCAGGAGGACAACAGCACCACGAGGCAGCAGACAGGAGGAGGACACCAGCACCACGAGGCAGCAGACAGAAGGAGGACAACAGCACCACGAGGTAGCAGAAAGTAGGAGGACACCAGCACCTAAAGGCAACAGACAGCAGGACACCAGCACCACGAGGCAGCAGACAGCAGGAAGACAACAGCACTACGAGACAGCAGACAGGAGGAGGACACCAGCACCACGAGGCAGCAGACAACAGGAGGACACCAGCACTGCCAGACAGCAGGAGGACAATAGTATCACGAGGCAACAGACAGCTGGAGGACACCAACACCACGAGACAGCAGACAGCAGGAGGACACCAACACCACAAGGCAGCAGACAGCAGGGGGACACCAGCACCACGAAGCAGCAGACAGGAGGACACCATCACCACGAGACAACAGACGGCAAGAGGACACCAACTCCACGAGGCAGAAGACAGCAGAGGGACACCAGCACCACGAGGCAGCGGACAGCAGGACACCAGCACCACGGGACAACAGACAGCAAGAGGACACCAACTCCATGAGGCAGCAGACTGCAGAAGGACACCAGCATCACGAGGCAGCAGACAGCGGGAGGACACCAGCACCACGACGCAGCAGACAGCAGAAGGACATCAACACTACGAGGCAGCAGACAGCAGGACACCAGCACCAAGAGGCAGCAGAAAGTAGAAGGACACCAGCACCACGAGACAGCGGACAGCAGAAGGACACCAGCACCACGAGGCAGCAGACAGTAGAAGGCACCAGCCCCACAAGGCAGCAGACAGCAGGACACCAGCACCACGAAGCAACAGACAGCAGGAGGACACCAACACCACAAGGCAGCAGACAGCAGGACACCAGCACCATGATGCAGCAGACTGCAGGACACCAGCACCATGAGACAACAGACAGCAAGAGGACACCAGCACCACGAGGTAGCAGACAGCAGGAGGACACCAGCGCCACGAGGCAGCAGACAGCAGGAGGACACAAGTACTACGAGGCAGCAGACAGCAGAAGAACATCAGCACCACTAGGCAGCAGACAACAGTAGGACACCAACACCACGAGGCAGTAGACAGCAGGAGGATAACAACACCATGAGGCAGCAGACAGCAGGACACCAGCACCACGAGGCAGCAGACAGTCGGAGGACACCAGCACAAAGAGGCAGCAGACAGCAGAAGGATACCAGCACCACGAGGCAGCAGACAGTCGGAGGACACCAGCACAAAGAGGCAGCAGACAGCAGAAGGATACCAGCACTTCAAGGCAGCAGATAGCAGGAGGACACCTGCACCAAGAGGCAGCAGACAGCAAGAGGACACCAGCACCACGAGACAGTAGACAGTAGGAGGCTACCAGCACCTTGAGACAACAGACAGCTGGAGGACCCCAACTCCACGAGACAGCAGACGATAGGAGAACACCAGCCCCACTAGGCAGCAGACAGCATGAGGATACCAACACCATGAGGCAGCAGACATCAGGAGGGCACCAACAACACGAGGCAGCAGACATCAGGAGGGAAACAGCACCACGAGGCAGCAGACAGCAGGAGGATACCAACAACACGAGGCAGCAGACAGCAGGAGGACTTAGCACCACGAGGCAGCAGACAGCGGAAGGACATCATCCCCATGAGGCAGCAGACAACAGGAGGACACCAGCACCACGAGGCAGCAGACATCAGGAGGGCAACAGCAACACGAGGCAGCAGACAGCAGGAGGACACCAGCACCACGAGGCAGCAGACAGCAAGATGAAACCAGCACCACGAGGCAACAGACAACAAAAGGACACCGACGCCACGAGGCAGCAGACAGCAGGAGCACACCAACGCCACGAGGCAGCAGACAGCAGGAGGACACAAGCACCACGGGGTAGTAGACCAGAAGAGCATCAACACTACGAGGCAGCAGACAGCAGAAGGACACCAACACTACTAGGCAGCAGACAGCAGGAGGATACAAGCACCACGAGGCAGCAGACAGCAGGGGGACACCAGCACCACGAGGCAGCAGAGAGCAAGAGGACACTAGCACCACGAGGCAGCAGACAGCAAGAGGACACCAGCACCACGAGGCAGCAGACAGTAGAAGGACACCAGTACCACGAGGCAGCAAACAGCAGGAGGACACATCACCACGAGGCAGCAGACAGCAGAAGGACACCAACACTACGAGGCAGCAGACAGCGGGAGGACACCAACACCACGAGGCAGCAGACAGCAGAAGGATACCAGCACCACGAGGCAGCAGACAGCAGAAGGACACCAACACTACGAGTAAGCAGACAGCAGAAGGACACCAACACTACGAGACAGCAGACAGCAGAAGGACACCAACACCACGAAGCAGCAGACAGCAGGAGACCAGCATTACGAGGCAGCAGATAGCAGGAGGACACCAGCACCACGAGACAGCAGACAGCAGGAGGACACCAGCACCACGAGGCAACAGACTGCAGGAAGACACCAGCACCACGAGGCAGCAGACAGCAGGAGGACACCAACGCCACGAGGCAGCAGTCAGTAGGAGGACACCAGCACCACGAAGCATCAGACAGCAGAAGGAAACTAACACCACGAGGCAGCAGACAGCAGGACACCAGCCCTATGAGGCAGCAGACAGCAGGACACCAGCTCCACGAGGCAGCAGACAGAAGGAGGACACCAGTACAAAGAGGCAGCAGACAGCAGAAGAACATCAGCACCACGAGGCAGCAGACAGCAGGACACCAACACCACGAGGCAGCAGACTGCAGGACACCAGTACCACGAGGCAGCAGACAGCAGGAGGACACCAGCTTAACTAGACAGCAGGCAGCAGGAGGACACCAGCACCACGAGGCAGCAGACAGCAGGAATACATAGCACCACGAGGCAGCAGACAGCAGAAGGACACCAGCACCACGAGGCAGCAGAGAATAGGAGGACAACAGCACCACGAGGTAGCAAACAGTAGGAGGACACCAGCACCACGAGGCAGCTGAGAATAGGAGGACTTCAGCACCACGAGGTAGCAGACAGCAGGAGAACACCAGCACCACGAGGCAGCAGACAGCAGAAGGATACCAGCACCACGAGGCAGCAGACATCAGGAGGACACCAGCACCACGAGGCAGCAGACAGCAGAAGGATACCAGCACCACGAGGCCGCAGACAGTAGGACACCAGCACCACGAGGCAGCAGACAGCAGGAGGGTGGTGCCCTCAGGGACAGAGCTAAGCAGGTCACCACGTTTGACCGATGACCCCGGGCGAGGGTGACCGTGAGAAGGTGGCGCCCCGCCCGGGCCCGGCACGGGTAGCCCGCCCCTCCGTGTTTGATGGTCCCGTCCACCTCTCTCTCACGGGTACATGTTGACACGTCGCTCTCCAAAAGGAAGATTATGTGTGACGTTGTAACTCGTTATGATATATAGGTTCTCATACACCCTGCCGTTATGCGTCTTCTTGACCACGTGAAGTTATTCGAAAGCGGACGCTATTTGACTTGTGTATTAGTTGTTATTTATTTATTTTATTCAGTTCTAGTCTCGCAGGGATGTCCAGGCATTGGGTGAATGATGAGTAAGAGGAATTTCCTCAGTCGAGTGGGAGACGTACCTGTGTCACCTGCGGAGAGCTTCCCTGGTCATGGGGAGGTCGGGGCAGACCATAAGGCGAGTGGGACCTGGTATGTGATATTCCTGACTGACGTGTGGTGGTGGTGTTCCCCGGGTAGCCAAGCTCCTTCCAGCCACACTCTGTGCACTTGTACTTAAAGAAAACACTTTTTGACGATAAGTAGTTGATTCTATCACTTACGAGACGGGAGTAGAGTGTAATGTACAATATACGTTTAATGTGAGAGACGAGAGCGAGGAGGTTGCGTTGCATTGGCACTCTGGTCCGCAAGGAGAGACGCTAATGAACTGGTTCTCATAAAAACAACGTTCTAGATTGACAAATGTAAACTCCTGAATCATTAATTCACTGTTTCGCTCTCGAAGGAAAAAGTATAGATTAATTTTCATACTCATAGAATAGTATCATACTCAGTTACCATCAAAAGAAATGGTAGAAATGAAAATTAATATATAAATAACACGGGAAATTACAGAAACAGCCATGGTTAAGAAATAACCCCTAATCTGTTGTGCTATGTGGGAAACTCGTTACTAATCCTCGTAACCTGGGTTGACCAGGTAACGGGATACCCTCGACCGTTACCTGTCCCTCACGGAGACCTGCTCCCCGCCCCGCCCCGCCCCGCCCTGCCCTGCCTGGGTCCCTCGTGCCTCGCCCTCCATAACCTTGCCTCACACACCGCAGGTGGACCGCCATGGCCAGGCTCCACCACCCACTTCTACGTCGGAATATCCCCAGAGTAATAGGGAGAGGAGGACCCGGGCCATGGCGGCCGGCTGGGGTGTGAGCCACTAAGCCCACGAGGACGCGGAAAACAAAAGTGTATTGCCCAGGAATCTGGCCCATGGGGTGGGGTGAAGGGGCAGCGGTTATGAGCTGTGGTGGTGACGGTGGTATGGCGGCGGCGCTACCATACACACCCCTACAGTACTTGTGGTGGTGCTGCTGCTGCACACCACAGTATTTGTGGCTGACTGCGGTGGCGATCCTGCTGCGGGGTGAAAGGTATTACAACGACAAGGGGAGGAATGATTAACTGATCATCTACATACAGTGATCTACATATCAGACCACCCAAACGGTTCCTTCTAAATGCCATATTCATCGATTATTTCTCGCTGATCCAATGAAAGGCTCTTATGAGCTTGGCTAACAATCCCTCTCATCTAATCATAGAATTTATATATTCATGAAAGGTTTCAACCTTGAGGGTTTTTCCTGGTGTGTAACCCGGTCTCCTTTCAAGTACAAAACGTAAGTATGATCGTATTGCTGTCTCTAGGGTCAAGACAAACCAGCCAATTATTTCCATTGCACAAGCGTTGCATTACTCTCGTGTGTACACGTTGTGTGTGAGGCGCCTCCCACCACGTGTGCGTAGCTACAGGAAGAGATATGCTCAGGGGTGAAAAGTCTGGTCATAACATGGGTGACAATCGAGGTCACGCCTGTTTGTGCTGTGACCTAACGGACCTCCAACGGTCGGGCCCTCAAGGAGGTTGGGGGACCGGGCCGGTGTGGTGGTTGGGGGGGAGGGGGATGAGCCGGGATAGCTACGAAATCAGTAATGTAGGATAGTTAAGGATGGGACAGACTGAAGAATAGGACTCGTGTTAACATCTGTACATATGAGTGACGCAGGTTATGTTGTCGTCTCAAGAAGGAACTTCAGAAAAGACGACGAGAGAGAACCAGCGGAGTGAGTGGCGGTTGAGTCTGACGGTACGGCAAGGCGGGAGGCTCACATGCTCTAGGCCGGTGGTGTTAACTATAGAAAAATGTAAGGGACAATTGGCTCTGTAGAAATTTTCGATCGGGCCGCGAAGGCTTTGTAGAAATATATCCACGTAGAATTTTCTCATAAAAAAGGCCTCTGATTACATACAAGACTTGCATTAACTTTTTTACATTCTGTATGTCGTAAGGTCGATAATCAGATTATTTTTCTCCATAATTACGATTATTACTCAGTCATTCTTATTTAACTACTTATCATTTCCCAACCTATCTCTTTCGGGCTGCAGGGAGACTGGGACAAGCCACATGCGACCCGCGGGCCACGTACTGAATACGGCTGCTGTAGGAGGACGGAGTTATGTCACTGATGGTACGATATGGTGGGTTATGGGAAGCTGTGGAGGACTACCGGGGGACGTGTAGACTGTGAGGGACTGTGGAGAACTGCGAGGCTCAGGGAAAACACTAACCCCTTTGACCACGACGTTGCGTCACTTGAGCATTACGGTACAGCCCTGAGGTATATTGTCTAGCCTTTGACCCATCCCTTATGACGGTCATTCATATTACATGTCGTCATACACAAGGGGTGTCCCGTCCCGTTAGAGGATTCGTAGCGTCGTGGTCGTCGAGTTAAATGGACTGTGGACAATGGTTGAGGAGTGTGGAGAATTGTATGAGGCTGTGCGATGACTCACGACACTGGATTTTAGGAAACTTTGAAGTAGTTGTGAACAAAAGGAGCCGTATGTTGGTGGTGCTGTTTTTACAAAGGAATTACATCAGCAACAGACCACTGGGTCCTAACGGAGCTGTTTGCAATGATGGAAGAGACCAAAAACAGATGAGTTTAGTAAAAGTAGAGAACCATACAGATGTTTCACAGAGAAAAGCTCGGAAATTTTTCACATCACTAAGGAGGCGCAGATGATGTCAGTCGTGAATTTGAAATGAAATATTTTTTTTTTTATTGTTGAAGGCTCCAGTCACGGACAAGGTCCACATAGAGGCCGGGCCTTAATTGAAATATAGAGAATTATGAAACGGAAAAAGAAAAGACAAGGGAGAGTATTTACGAATTTTTGAGAAAGTGAAAGACCTGTCTTTTGAAACGTGCATGGTCATAGTTATTGGGAAAGATATGACAAGGTAGGGAGTTCCAAAGTTTTGAAGTGTAGGGAAAGAAGCAGATATCAAAACGGCCCTCTATTGAGTTGCCGATGGCCACACAATAATCATGTGACGCAGCAGCTTGCCGAATTTGCGTGGTTTATCAAGTCTATTCTTAAACGTACCTATGGTACTGTTTTCACCTACTCTAATTAGTAAATCACCCCAAACTTTATATATCCTCTTGAAGAAACAGTACTTCGCTTCATCCGAGGTAAAACGTTTACCCACGAATGTATATCTGTTACTACTGGTAAGTAGTTTGTTAGGTCGAGATTGTTGAAGCCTTTGATACTTACGAATACATGTTTTAGATCGCCTGTTTAACCTTCTCTTTCCAAGGCTAATTAAATCTAAGTCGCTTGCCAAGGAGATTATCAAAATCATGATGGTTCACTTATCTAAATGGCCATCACTTCAACTACCACGACAAATTTCCTCTCACTCATTCAAGTATGCATGTTGACTTACTAGCGTCAGAAGTACTAAACAGCGTACACCTGAGGACGCTGACCTGGCATTGAACTTACTCGATACTTGATGAACTTGTATATATATATATATATATATATATATATATATATATATATATATATATATATATATATATATATATAT